>DWME01000852.1:0-29070 GCA_018244795.1 Parelbella ahira ahira
ACGCTTGGGAATAGACGGACGACTTTAGAAATGCGCTAAAAGAAATTTTATGGGGTCGGGCGAAAACGATCGCCATTTATGATTCACGCAATAGGCTTCTTTACACATCACGAACGTCGAATGAAATATAGAAAACACTACTCTTATGCAAAATGAGAGTTGAAATTTTCAACGTAGTGAAGGCCCAAGGCACGCAGTGGAAGAAATGTGTCCCTCCGCGCGAGATGGCTCGTGCGACCAAATGGAATCCGCCCCGCCGAGATTGGTTCCGCTAGTTTTTTTTTGTTTAATATTTATGAACTTCGAGTCTCACATGTCGCGTTTTACCTCCGCATAATGGCATTTTCTTCAAGCCTCGCTACCGTTTTGTGCGTGACGCTGGCGTGAAGACATCCGTATATTCCGATGTTATAGTTGATTTCGGTTCGGTTTTTACTTCATTGCGACTGCGATGGCAACAATAAAGACGTAAGTGGGATATTTAAATATTATTTTGACAACATGTCAGACTTACATTCACTGTGTAAGAAACTATGTGGAATTTGTAATAATATATTACTTTTAGCGAAAATTCCTAAGGATACCTATTATCCATTTTATAAAGTCATTGTTGCCGCAACCTAATAAATATTCCATATTTTAATTTAATATTTGGCTCAAAATAAAATATTTTAGAAAGAGACAATAGCGGATTTGGCGTGGGGACACTGTTCATTATTTTTTCGACCAAAGCGGTCATAAATTAAAGTAAAGGGTGCTATTAAACGCATTATTTGCGCATATTTAATGTACTGAAAGAAATAATGTTTTTTTTCATTTTTCACAAATTCAACAGCTTCGTATGAAAATTCCCCTTTAAATGAAACCCTTATTTAACACCTGATTTATAGACAAAACAGCCCGATCAGGGATGTGGATATCATAAAAATGAGAATTCACAAAAAGTGTGGGGTTAAAAGCTTTTCGGAAACGATAATTTTATCCGAAAGATGAACATATGAACGAAGTACGGACTTTGAATATCGCACAAAAATGTTATCTTGATGTTCCCCCATTGAGAGCGTGGGTAAAGAATTCGTGCTACGTAACGTGAAAGTTATCATACAATGCACTGGCGGAACTCTGAAAAATTCATATTATCAGTTTTCAGTACGCCCGTCGCTCCACCGTCACAAAAAACAATTTCACGCACGTAGAGCTTCGGGCAGAATGTAACATGCCTAAAATAAAACTCAGTATTATTGTTAGGCACTTGTAGATTGTGCCTGGCACGCATCGGCACCGACAGAAACAACAGACAAGGATCTATATGCCGTATGTAGGTTAGCGTCGTACGAAAATCGGTGAAGCTAATTTGGTACGTTAATAGTATCGACAATGATTTGATTATTGATATTAATAATTGAATGGGTCGAAATCGTCGTCTTGCGGGCCGGTCGTCGGTTGGCGGAGTGGGGAACAGCGAAAAATAGATAATAAAATGTATTGAAATGGCTGCGGGCCGGCTTATCCGCTTGAAACTCAATGAATATTTGATTTCAATTTTTTTTCCCAACGTCGCCGTGAAGTATTCACGCCATACCTAATTTGATTTTCGCCATTCCGGCCGTTCGCCGGGGCAGTTTGCATTCATATTCGGCCTGAATACGCGTTTGGGTTGCCTTTGCCTGGGTTTGATACAAATAAACAGCGGATATTTTTACATTTCTACCCAGGATAACACGACCCAACTGATTACGTTTCGGGGATAATAACTGGGTAATATCGTTTTTGTACAAGGAGTTTTAGATAATAAAATATTACGAGTAAATGTGTTAATGCGCATTTCAATAAACGAAAGAATAGGTGTTGCGGTCAATAGAATTCGGGTCCCTTTTTAAATAAATAACGTAAAATACTGAGAGCTCATTACATATTAGTAAACTGCACGTCATAAAAAATAACAGCTGTGAGAAAATACTTTATTACAATATGCGTAAATATTATGTCGCACCATGGTTCTGTAATATCATAGACGAAATCCAGTAACCCTGTGATCTCATTGTTATATTAAACAATTCTATTAGTTTAGATGTTATTATTTTGGCCGAAGATTCGCGTAAATCTAAGCCGTACAGAATAACAAGGTATTTTATTTCTTTGTTTGTTCTAATTACAAAGTGAGGGACCTCAAATATCATCCAAATGACACGCAAAGGGCGTGAAACTTGGGGAATGGGGAAAGCTGATGACGTGCTATGTTTTTTATTGTTATTAGTGACAAGGTCGTTTTTCCCTTGTGTTGTGGTAAAACAGGATTCGTTTTTGCGAACTTGCATAAATGACGGCACAACGATATTTCACCCAGGCTGAATATTTGGGTCAACCTGTTTTTGTGTAATGGGGATAGCGAAAGTAAATTTAACATTGTATTTGCTGTAACTGCTTCTAGGGAACCTTCGTCGGCAACAAAAGATGGCCGTCCTTGATACGATTTCCGTGAATTTAATTAAAATCTTACGCGTTGTGGGGATAATGAAAGCAACTGATTACACAAGCCCCAGCTTGTGGTACTTAGACGCACAATTTATTCCCTTGCTTATGTCAAAATGATTAAGGTGCGCCATCTGCCTCGTCTGAGACTCCTTAAAATATTTTAATTGCTGTCTAAACTGATTCTCGTACACAATATTTTATTGGAGGATTATTATTTATGATTAAAATCAAATTTGAATTTATTCTGCACTTTTCAATGTAGGTACTACAATTGATATTACAACATTTTCTTACACAAGGAAACTGCGTGTATGTGTACGTTTGAATTTTGAAGAGGTAGGCAGAAGAGTGTATTACACTCCCACATTTTAACAGTTACGTTTACATCGCGTTACGGAATAAGATCTGAGCAAAAAAATTTGATGTAGAAAGTATATAATTAAAGGGAAGGGGGATACAGTAGCAAAATATAACAAACTTTTAAATTTTCACACAGTCAATGTTTTCTATTCTACTACTTAACGCATATTTGTAAACAAAAGAAATAAAACTCACTTTTGCGTTCACTATGTTAGGCAACAATATCGAGAAATCTTCGCGTAGAAACCATATATTTTATTCGGGCGTGGATTTGTTATTTATTAGTCGGGAATAGTCTGAACACGAAGGGAAGCACGAAAACGGTGAACCTGTTTAGTGAAGTCGATACCTCCAACCCACATTTCGGTTCAGTAAATCATCATATATACTATTTTTGTAGTGACCTATTGTCTTTCCTTCTACCGTTCAAATACATTCAAAATATTGTTATAGTTTCATTGTTATTTGGTTTCAAAGAATTATCGACTGCTGATATCTCGTTATAACGAAATGTTTAAGAGCGAAAACTATCCTGGTACGTGATATTTTTTATTTCCAATCAATTTACTTATATAGTCACAGTTCTTAGGAAAAATTCTAAGGACACAGTCAGTTACGAAAGCTAACTTTCGCTCTATAATACAGTTTGAAATAAATACTCGTAAACAGTTCCATGTTCGTTGGTCTAAAACTGTACAAAATCGTATACAAACAAAAGTAGTATTATAATTTCCTCGTACGACATCTAGGCACCCCTTCGTAACTTTCGTTTCCCATAAAATATAAGGTGACGTGGCATACCGGGCTTGTCTTTTCAACTTCTTTGAACTGTACGCAATAATGCATGTATATTACATTTTTATTATTTTATTAGTTCCAACATATTAATATAAATACTTTACAGAAATGTTGTACTAAACGTAAAACAGATTTTTCTCTATGAAATAGAAATGGCATTAATGACATTTAAATAGCAAAATTCACGGTATAAACTTGCGTAGAACACGCACTAGTGAATAGTGAAAATGGGATAGCAGAAGCTTTTATAGAATTGGAAACGGCATCGGAATGTAGCCACGACTGTACCTGGTCGGTGGGATGCAGAAATAAATAGCGACATTAAATGCGCTGGTTTCAACATTCATCACAGTGCGGACAAATCATCATGAGGAAAATGAACACGGTCTGCAGAGACAGACGCTGGATTAAAAAAGTCATTGCTGTTTTTTTTATAAATTATTTGTAGCCTGAATACCTGTCCGTGATATTAAAAAGGACAATTTTTCTAACTATTATTCTCGTCCGCGCTTTCAATTGTGATTATGAATATCATTACTCTACAATGTTATAGCAAATTGAAGGAAATTAGCTTAAAAGTTCATTTTCTTATCTTATTCGGCTCATATTATCTACTTAATACTAGAGGCCAGATAAAGTTTGGTACAAAATGTTTCACTTACCTCTGTGCCTGTTGGTTTGTTTGTCGAACATTAGCATCGCGTCCTCAATCTGAAACAAAAAAGAGACATAAATTGAAGTTCAAATTCTGAAAATATCGCGAGGAAAAATAGCGAAAAACAAGGGCGTCGTGCGCGATTTGAGCTCCGCCCCGGCAATAAAACACTCCGGCGTTGTAATAACGAATAAGCACCGGTACAGAGTAAACCACACGCTGCAAATAAACTTTGATAAGCGGGGGCGAGCAGGTAATAACGTATTCATAGAGAAATAAATGGAAAGTCGGCGGTTAGGACACGCGAACAGAGATGCGCTGTCACTGTTCACCCGACCAGTCATACACCTAAATTTGGCCACGAAGGAGCGTTTTTGTAACTCCCCGTTCGTCAGAAATGCCGCGGTGAAATCTAACCGACGAAATTGCATTGTAATATTAACGTTATCGTGACGCATGAGTTTTGTATACATATATGTATGTATATGTGATGTAATTATAAATTCGTTCCTTATTAAAATTTCAGGTGTCGCGTATGAGACGTGTCGCGGGAAAGGTTCGGAAAGCGGTGAGATGACCCACGTTAAAAATGTGAGTCCGTACAAAAACGGGTAAGGTTCAGTTTGACAGCCGAGGGCTCTAGAGTTTTGTCTGGCGTCGGAGTTGCCAGCGTCGGCCGTTCCCTCGGGCAACATTACGCGGGAACTCGACGCAACGCACTCCCGATGATCGACGTCGAATACCCGTAACAGGTGACCTTTCCCTGAATTATTCTTACCTGTAGAAACGTTTGTTTTGTGGTGATTTGTTTGAGCGAGAATTGCTCAGCTTTGTTTGGGCGCGTGTGGACAGGACGACCCTTCGGTGCGGTGAATAAAAAATTTGATACAATATTGAACACACTGAAGTTACCGGTTTTTTTCTGGTTTCCACATTGTTGTTACTTCTAGGACATTCAGAATAACTTGTAAAATACAACATGACGATTTATTTTTCTATATGCTCTTAAGGTGTATGTTTCTCTGAAATTACTTGTTATAAAATGTATTCTGAGTTTTGGTGTTGGAATTCGAATCATTATTAAGACCGACTGTTATTCCGATAACACTACAACGTTTCTTATATTGTGATCTTGTCTATAAGATGGTATTAATTATATGGTATCAGATTATAAATTTTATTAATATCAATACTAAGTTTAGTTTGTAGCGGATTAACGAATATGTCTCGAGAGTTAAATCGGATTACAGAAATACTTGCAATAAACTAAATATCATTTGAAACCCACACAAGAAATATTCTTAGGCGAGAAGTTCGGCCAGGACGATAATTATTTAGAAATAAATTGTTTTTTTTTGGTACCATTCACTCTTTGAAATCTACTCCAATACCGATCGAGGTTTAGGAAGCTGTCAAAGACCCATCCAAGGAGTAGTACAGATATTTTAATAGTCCTAGATATGCTGTAGTTAAGCAAGTACTAACGGCTTCACAATTCAGCGCGATTTCAACACTATTTATGCCATGAATACTAACAATACTGTAATACCAATAACAAAACTGTAATACAAAATTAATTCAGCTATGAAAGTTTACTCATGATGACAGCATTCGCCACCTGGCTCTTATAGTGACTCACTAATACTTCTCAGTGATATTTTAATGCGATTACAGAAATCTATACTCTCTATCTGCTCAACATCAGCGTAGTTTAAAATAAAATTGCAGTTATCTTACATCTCTGAGCGTTTATTCCGAGCTTAAGTATTCAGTTTTTATGTATATGCGTCTAGATTTTATACTGTGTGCAATAAACGCTTAGCAAGAAATGAAATTCTTACTACATTCTTCTTTGCGTTTCATTATATCCGACCGCAGTATACACAAACCACACATACAATAGATTGAAGAGAAAATGTATGTGGGTTTGAAGATGCAGAATATATTACATTTTTTCTGTACCATTCAGTGCAGATTTGAGTAGGTATCTGAATTTTTAATGACTAAAATATCATTATAAATTGCAATACGTAGGTACCTAAACTATGATAACGATGATTGTTTTTGTTAAAACATGTAATCTATTACATTGTGCTTTTTATATTTAGTCTAGCCAACAAGCAGAAGGGCCACCTGCTGGTGAGCGGTCACCGTCTTCTATGGATATTTGCAACACCCGAGGAGTGGCCAAGTCAAGTAATTAGTATGTGGTTCAAATGATACCACTAAATTACCGAGACTAAATTTCTGTTAAAATGAAATTATTCCAAGCCGTTGATGCCACCCCGCTCACTCCTAAGTATTGAGAATGTTATTTTTATCAATACAGCTTATAGACTGATGAGGAATGGCAATTTAAAATATCACCCTCTCTTTTATTCGTTTGCATGTTTCCATAAGCTAGACAGGGAACGATAGCGTTGTAGGGGTCACTCCCTAGGGCGATGTTACGGGGAAACCGAAGTTTCGGCTGATGATCAATGCGAGGCCTCCAAGGTGTCATTTAATATAGATTTTGATTTTGTCGAATTAATTTGTTGAAAATATTTAGGCATATAAATTGAAGTGTAAATTTACGTAACTTTATTGGTTATTATTTTTAAGCTCAATTATAAATATATATTTGATTAGATTTTGAATTTTTTATGATTTGAACCGAGCGGCTAGCGTCACGGTGACACCTTAGGTTGGTTTGATATTTTTCGTTCGTTTGGAAAAAACCTCGTCTTTACTCACTTTTGACTTACTATGTAATGCTACAAAATATAATTGCAAATTTTATTTTCATCTATCTTCTTTTTTATCACTTATCTTTTTATTTGTTATCAAAGAGAACCTTATTTTGTTAATGTCGATGGATGCCAATTTTATTTATTGTCGAGATGAATCATATAAAGAAATGTCAGTTACTGTAGACAAATTTTATCGTTTTAATTATCTAATAGATGTTAAAGTTTTCTAAAATTGCAGTTTATATAGAACCGTGTAGAAAATCTCAAAGTTTTCATGATGTAATTCCGCGTCAGTGTACAAATAAAACGCGCTTGTGTTATCAGTTTTGTCGTCACTAACTGAATCCGTCCTTCGCGTCACTGCACCACAAAGTCCGCATTTTGCTAAAGTCGAATTTAGGAACTTGTATTTAATTTCGAGTTTCGCTTCGTTTCACAACTAAAACTCTATTTTATATTGTTTATAGCACAAGTTATTGTAGTTGTATCTAAGTTGAAGTGCTCGGCGGTTTGTTATTTGTACCGTGTGACGTTCGGGACATATTATGACGTAGAGTGGAAGCGTAGATACTTTGGTTTGTCTCTTGGGTATAATCGTCGTAGCACTCGCTTACCACTTGCATTGTGATCAAACATTTTTCTTTATATCAGAACATTGTTTACAAAGTTTCCTGTTATTATTCAAACCCAGAAGAAAAACATGACATGTTAACTATCAACAAATTTAAAAATCACATCTTTACATTATCACTATAACTTTGGTAATGATCACATATTATTATGGTAATAGATAGTAACATATTATCTTGGAGTAATTAGTGTAAACATTGCTTTACAATAATAAAGGAGACCTCATTAGAAGTCGCGTTCTGAGTGTAGAAAAATTCATAGTTCCATAATCTCGTAAATTCAGATGTTCCCTGTTAAGTTGAAGCGTAATAGTATCATTTGTGAACCCATCGGCGCGTGACCAGTCTAATTCGCCTTTTAATATTCGGACAATGTATGAGACCGTCGTGTGGGACCTCCAACTTTGTTAATACCAGTCTTGTTGAAATATCTTTCCCTACTAGCTGTCCGAGTTTGTTCCCTTGCAGTATTATTCATCTACGGTATAATTTTTGGACATTATGCTGCCTTTGAAGGCTCTATTCAAAACCTCTATGCAAATCTCTGTTGCGGAAATACCATCGTAACATTTACTTATACCGATGAAACATAGTGCTATTAATGTCGCCTTCCGGTTTTAATAACGATATAGATGAGGGTTATAAAAATACAACAAACATTTCAACGTAGTCCTATTAGACACTGAATGTAGGTATTTATATCTTGCAACATACATTTCAACGTAGTCCTACTAGATACTGAGTGTAGCTATTTATATATTGCAACATACATTTTTCAGGTGACATTAATTACAGTCTTTATTTCTCTTTATGAACGATTGTTGATATAAAATAAGACAACGTGATAGATGATTCAGGCGTTCTTATTTTCAAAAATATTCGTGTTATCCAATGGGTTATTTTATGACGTTTGTAGTTTTAATTTGTTTATCATTTTATACGTATAATAATAATCCATGCAATTTAATAAACGTATAACTTTGTAATAGGCAGCTACTGGGATGGTGGCGATAGGTTGAGGCAAATTGGAGACAGTGTACGGTATATGCGCTCGGATTTTTATTGCCACCCCGGTCAAAATAAAACAAGTTTTTACTGATTGTTTACAACTTTCCTCCTTTGCCTATCGCTGTTTGCGTTGTTTATCGCGGATATTTATGGCGTTGTTAAATTGTTTTAGGCTTTAATTAAAATTGGACTCTTATTTTTCATTGAAAAGTTACGGAATGTTTTTGAGTCTCAATCCATTTTTTGGCAACGAGAGTTTGTAGAAATTATTGAAAAATATTCGATAAATAATAACTTTCAAGTTTAGTTTATACTTTTCTGTGTTTTTAGTGATTAAAAATTGAACAATCCCCTGTTCAGATAAATTCGGGGAAATCTATAACGTCACTAACTTAATTCTCACTAATTTCGACCTATTTTGCGGTTGTCTTCGTAATACTGTTTTATTTAAGAGAAAGACTCTACGTCCCTAGAGGGAGCCGTCGCATTAATAAGGCAATCACATGTACTTGCTGAGATTTTTTTTACTGTGTCGTTTACTATTTTCAGACATGTTACAGATCGCTTTAGGACAATAGCTAGTTTCATGATACAACATTGTGTAATAATTTATCATACAACATTATTGTTACTTTTGTGTTATGAACTGATATATTTCTAAATGTATCGTTTTTTATCTCCTAAAATGATGCTGATATAGCGAGTATTAAGGTCGTTAATTAAGTAAATTATTCTGTTAAGAATATAGTATTATGTTTCGTAAACTGGATGGCACAGTGGATCGCGCGTACAGGCACACGAATTTAAATTACGGCCATCCGCCGCAATCCATCAAAGCCAGCATGGCATATCGCTATTCGTGCACCGGCATTTGTCAGTGGAACTAATAACTGAACTATAGTTATGCGGCTTACGCACGACATTCGCTTGTCTACATCCGTACGTGACACGACGCACAAAAATCGGTAGGCAAATAAAACGTTGTTAACAGTAAGTACCGCTTATTCCATAACACGCGATATGTACTGTGGCAGACAGTATCACTTGAATAACCAGTGAGTGTGGATAGTGTGTAGCAGGCCTTAAATTATTTGGACGTTGTTGCTCCGCGTTTTGGCTGACAGTTTGTGTGCACGTCTATACGGTCGGTTCTGACGCATTGATTTGCTAACAATGCTCGTCGATGCTTCCCTACCTACCTATAAACATTGTACGTTCGCTCCGAAGGGCTCCATAAAATAATTTCATTACGTTCCCCTATAATTCCACCGTGTCCATTGTACACCTATACCGTATTTAGCCATTAAAAGTAGAACATACAGCGACGTAAATATACTGCGTGAACTTTTAATTAGCGCGCAGTTTTGAAGGGTGCTTGTCCTAGTAAAAACAAAAAGTTTCGTAGTAATACTTAAAAAAATATTTTAAAATGAATTTCATTTTTATTTCGTTTCGGAAATGGCTGGCTTTTTCAATTAACTGTGAATCCCTATTGATTCAATTCTAGTAAAAAAATTAGATAATAAATAGAGCTAAGTTCAATTAACACGACTTGTTCTTAGCTAACCGCTTCGAAAAGTACAGTCATTAAATTAAGATATTATTAAATCAACGGATTGAAAATATTGGTAGACATTGTCACATTATCATTTTATGTTCTTCGAGAAATGTTTTTATTAAATTTCCAAAGACGTATTCGTATTAGATGAATAGAAATAATTTCATTTCAATAAAGCTTCTTGATCCTTTGTTTAGTCATTTTGTTATAAAAGTAATTAAAGCGTGCAGTTGCAGATGCTTTATACTTCCTGGGATATAACTAACACTTGGTGTGTTAGCATGCGCCTGCCACACCCTTCCAAACGAACGCAACAATGCAGCGCTGTTAATTAACCGACAGGAATAGGTGCAGTGGGGTGGCTTCGTAAGCGAACCCACTACACACGATTCATGTAGAATTGTATATTACTAACAAAATAACATGGAGATTAATAAAAAATATTCCGCTAGTAGCATTGACGGCAGAATTTAAGAATAGATACCTGTCAAGTTTTAAAATGTTACTTGTAGTATGCGTCAAATATGACTCGGACAATGATTGAGTGTAAAACCTCATTTGTAAAGCGCCATGAGAAATAAAGCTGTAACTACATTGCTCTCAAAGCACTGCCTACGTCATGTAAGAGCGAGGCGTCTAATGATTACAATCGCTCATCCTGCCAAATTAGAAATGTCAGTTGTTAATAGGTATTTGGGAAACATGCAATTGTACTCCCACTTCGGTCGGTTAGGGGTTACTTTGGCAGTTCGGAACAATCGGCCAGACGTGAGACGGTCAGGTTCTTGTCCGTCAAAATACCAACAGTTTCTCGAACAATGCTTCTTGTCTGTCCGTTAGGTTAGGCGCTGTTTTGCATGTATTAAGTTGGACTTTGGCGGTGAGTTGATGGAGAAACCAGCTCGATAGAATAAGTTTTGTACGCTATCTCTAAGTGAGTTTAGTGTAAATTGAGCCGATATAAGCCAATTTTATTTTTTTTAATGCCACAGGAAACTCAAGTTTCTTGTGGTAACCGAAATGTTAATTTATGTAACCAGTGAAAGGAAACTCAAAATCCTAATTACGTTAGTTTTTACGAAAATTGCGCTGACGAAGGAGTATGAAATTTGGCACACTTATAGTTTATATAGAGAAAGAGTGCAAACGGCTAATATTACAAAAAATAATGAATAAAAAATAAATTAAATTAACCACAAAAACGCAACGCACACTACTGCACCCACACATAGATACCACACTGTACAGACGTGTATAGATGGGACCAATGTAGAAAGAGGTTATAGTAACAACTTAGCCATTTTAGGCAAGTCTAAATATAAATATGGATAAAATTAATTATGTGAGCTATGTAAAGCAATGTTTGCATTGGAACACTCTTTTTATTACAGCGTTCGCAGGAAAAAATAAGTATACCAAAAACTAACCCATATTAGCCAATGTGCATCAAGAAACTTTAATATATACAAATAAAACACTACAGTATAAATAAGGGGGATGGTGGTCTTATTAAACAAGCAAAGTTTAATAAACTTTGATTTTCGAAATTTGAAATTATCATAGATTCAAAATTTTGGCACTTATGAGGATAAATGAGTGACCACATACATGAGAGGTATGTAGGTTGAAGTCTGACAACTGATTAATATTATTTTATTGTAGTGTAAGAAAATGTCAACCATATATACCTACTTTTTTGTTTATGGTTAAAGTCTGTGGTCAAATTGATAATAGATTAATATTGTTTGTCCTTAATATTAAATGTATGTGTAAATCGAATTAAATAAACCATTTATTATCTACGTTCCCACTGTCAATGTCAGATATGAAACGTCAATAAGACGTCAATAATAATTGTTGTTAATGTAGCACAGAGGAAAGATAAAGCGTAGTCATTGACATTAGAACCTGGACAACGCTCAAACTGATTTTTTTACGATATATTATACGATCGAATTTCGATCGCTACTGGGCCACTAGTTAGGATAAATACTTCGTACTCGGCACGTACAACCTGAGTCATATTCGGTTCATAGTATCTACAGGAAAGTTGCTTATAGATTTGATAAATAAAATAAAATGTGAATTAATAACACTATATCTTGCAAAACATTCATTACGCTGTTTGTAATGTTTATGAGACAGTATTTTATAACGTAATAGTGTTTTAAAGTTAGTTTCAATTCGTTTATGATGTAATATTAACTAATAAGAATAACTGTATCTTTAAAAGATGTAGGTTTAATTTAATGTACGATTTTAACACAAATAAAAGTTTAACGTATAAAAACAATAATACGTTCTCTTTTAATGAAATTATCGCTTAAGAACGCGTGGACATATAACATTATACACCAAAATCGAATTAGGCCCTCCCACTTTTGGCAAGTCGCTCCAAAGTAGGAGCAAACTCAATAAAAACGAATCAGAATAAGGAGACTTCGAGAAATGGCATAAAGAAAAAGTTTTAATTTGTTTAAATATTTCCGCGGGTCGGAGTTCCCTCGGTGGCTCTCAAGTTGCGTAGTATTAACTTGCCCGCGGCGGCCTAATGGGACGAGCCACCTGGTCTTAAGACGACATAACAATTAACTCGAAGAAGAAAATATTAGTTGAGCTAATAGACCCACTCAGATACACTCCGCCCTCTGCCCTCCATAAATAACACCCCTTTCTGACGACAGGCGCTCTACAATTTTGTAGTATTTACGTAATGATTCTCCAAGGAGGGAACTCTGGAAAAGGGATACTTGCTATACTTGTTTTACCGCTTTATTCTTTTGTTTTCATAGGCGAATTGATTGGGAAACGCAATAAACAACATCAACGGAACGAGTTGTAGTGGAACTTTTGGGGGAGAATTAACTACGTGTTCCTATTATTCGTATAGTGCGTAAATTTAATAGCCTTGACAAATAAAATAACATCACCACCAGTTACTCCATGGTAGTATGTACGATGTAACCGGTGAAACGTGGTAGTTACTACACTCCCCTGCTTACCTCTTTTAGGAGACAAAAGCGTACAAACATAACATTGCACATAGAACCTATGTATTCGAATCCAATATCTATTTCGTTTTCCATACAAATACATAGATCACATAGGTACATCAACTTAATTTTATCAAATGGACTTCGGTGGAAGACTAAAATGTTCACCGAAAGTACGCAAATTATTAACGGTAAGAAAACGAAATCTACTTGAAAATTATAATAACCAAGCAACAGATTGCGCATACACGCCGTTGTTAACTTTGTTAACGCGAATTAACTATCTGAACTCCTGAAAGTACACCTCAAATCCAATTAACAATTACGGGTGCCTCAAACCGTGAAGGTTCGATGAATAAAATATGAAAGAAGTTTACGAATACCCGAGAAACGTTTTTGGTATTTGAATAATCACTTTAACAAACAAAATTCGACTGGATCCACTTCATTACTTATTAACCTGCACTTGAGTACGGGACAAACAAAATATAAAGAGTCTCGCTCTCCCTACAATCGAATTTCAAAAGCCTTCATATATGTTTATTGTTTTTATTCCATTTGAGATTGTAAATGTAGAGAAGTCGACGAGTTTCAAGATAGTATACAGAATTTTAAAGCACAAATACAAGGTTTGAACAGACGGAGAGTTCAGAACGACTTCGCGACATCTTGAAGCTGTTATATTCCATATTCTGTCTTATTGATATTGTTGTCAAGCATGAATGATGTTTTGAGAAATTGTCTTAGTCCAATGTAAATCGTGAGATTTACGACTTGTAATTGAAAATGTATTTGTTTCGAATTCTCTATAAGTAACGGAAATATATCGTTGTGTTCACTCAAAACATTTCCGTAAATAATAACGAGGTGGTTCAAAGACGGTGATTTTCCTTTTGTTAAATTATCTTGATGGTTATCTAAAATACAGGGACAGAAAGGAATAATTGTTTGCCGCTAATAATAATTATCGTTCATTTGTTTCTTCTTTATTTTATTTTCTTCTATTCAGAGAATTTACAGTTATATAAATAGTCAAGTTTATTGGTAGTGAAATAAATTATTTATATAGTGCTCAGTAATAACACACAGCAATAACAAAAATACTGTAAATAAACCAGAATTACATGTAAAATATAGGAAATTTAATGTGTTTTATTATAAAGTTAATAGTAAAATTTCATCGGATTAAAAAAAGGTTATAATTTTGGAATTTAAAACTGGAATAAACGGGTCCCGTGTAGATAAATCGAAATTGTATGTTCAATCTAGCCTTCTCACACTAATCTAATAAAAGCAGCATTTCTTTAATATATTTGTCAAAAGACACCTCTGAATATCGATAACACGGCAGAATTTTAAACGAAGTCCGCAGGCAGTTGACGAAAGGTCATAAAACTTTGTAAAGAACCTTATACACTTAATACCTTTTAATTGCATGACTTGTCCCTATCACGCGACCCGTAATAAACTTATCACCCGAAGTAAGCCTATCGCTTTTAATGATTAGAGCATTTGTGAAACTTTTGAACACTTTAAAAGTTAGGATCTGGCTTGAACAGCGGGCCGATGTTAATTACCAACTTTTTAAAAACTGCAACTCATAATAGACAGGCCGGCTGAAAGATGGATGACGTGTTGAGGTTTTTCATTAAATTTCCTCCGTAACTGTGGAAAAAATCACCGAACAAAAACAACTTGATGTTAGGGAGTTTTAAAATTTGAAGGGCTGAGCGTTGCATCCCGTTAGAAAAAATTTAATGGTACGATTATAATATGTTGGGGTGTGATTGAAAATACTGTGGTCCGTGTTTTAATGAGTGCGGTGCGAATATTGTATTTTTCAAATTGCTCTTTTAATCTTATTATTTTGTCGTATTCTTTTGCATTATCCCTTAAGTTACTTTCCTTTAAGCCGGATAGCCATAGAGTTGTAGTTTTAGCATTTCTGTAATATATTGTGAGGATATTTTTCCCATTTGCCTGACAGATGTGCATCCAGATGTCAGATATTAAACTCCGTCTTAAACTTTCCAGGACTTTTAAATCTCAAGTATAATTATGTTATAATAATATTACAATTCATAAGAATTGTGTATGCCAATTTTCTCACTGCCTATTCCCGCCTACTCCCACGTTTCACCAGTTACGCTTAAGTCATGGAGTAAGTGGTGAGCCTATTGCCATACACCAGGCACAATTCCAGACTCCGAGTCACTACTAGAAATTCTAAATTAGAAAAATCCAATAGTACCCGGGGTTTGAACCCAGGACCCCCCGATTGGCAGTCGCGCTTGCAACCGCTCGATCAACGAGGAAGTCATAAAAAATTTTTATAGGTTTAAATATTTGCCACTTATCTTCGTACCTATGTAGTTAAAGTCTGACAGCTGATTAATATTATGTGACTGTAGTGTCACAAATTGTCGAGCATATGTATCTAGTCTTTCGTTTATGGTTAAAGTTTGGGTCAAATTGATAATAGATTTGTTTGTTTTTAATAATAATGTATGTGTAATATGTACATATTACAAATACCCTAAATTGAATTAAATAAACCATTTATGTATTATTAACGTTCCCATTGTTAATGTCAGACATGAGTCGTCAGTAAGACGTCAATAATAATTGTTGTCATTAGGTAGCACAGAGGAAAGATTTAGGTATATAAGCGTAGTCGTATTAGAATCTAGACAACGCTCAAACTGATTTTTTTATGTTTTACGGTTGAAATTCGCTCTTAAATCATATAAAATATTATTTGCTTACGATGCCACTTCAAATCACTCAATAACGATACTGTAGAAATTTTGCCTGCCTGCCTCGTTGGTCGAATGGTTACAAGTGCGACTGTCGATCAGGAGTTCCCGGGTTCAAATCCCGGTTCGGGTATTATTGGATTTTTCTAGTTTGGAATTTCTAGTAGTAATTCGAAGTCTGGATCTGGGCCCATTGTATGGCTATAGGCTCACCACCTGTTCCATGGGACGTAAACGTAACTGGTGTAAAGTGGAAGTGTACTACACTCCTCTGCCTACCCATTCGGATATTATGGGCGTGATGTTACGTTCTACGTTTTAGAAATTTTATTTTTATTACTATTATTAATATAGAAATATATTTTAGGGTTCGTTCCTTCGTCTTTGTAGGGGCAGAGAAAGAGTATGTTCTCCGACCTCATTCTAGGATACCAGGATACCGTAAGAGACGACTAAACGATGGTGCCTGAAACCGTGCTAGATCCACTACCCTTAGATCTAGTTTTTAAATTATAGGCAAAAACCCTTCAGCGGAGGCCTGGGTGCACGTGTGCCAGTTGATTAAAATATTTTTTGTATACGTCAGTGTTGCTAAAGATAGGCGGTTTTCAAATTCACTACTATAAAAAAATCATTATATCCCTGTTAGACCGGACTTCAATATTATCTTGGTTATTGATATAATTTAAAATTATTCATTTACTTCTGTTTGATATTGGACTATAATAAACTAAACTGAGAAGCACATACTTACAACTAAGAAACATTTATATACCAATATTATGGAAAAATGTTAAATTAACTAATATTTCAACTGGCAAGTATTTGAGCTGTTTTATTTTGACACATTGTCACTGTCAGCAGTATGCAGTATCTTAGGATCGATCGAAACAAAATCTCGATTAGATTAGCTAAGAGCTTCCAATAATATTTTATACAAACTTAAATGCTATACATCTTTTTGATATTAAATTAGAATATTTAAAGATGGATTTACACCTAAAGAAAGAGAAGGGCAAGCCATTGGCACCTGATGTGGCTTTGAATGCCGTTCTGCAACCGAGCCAGGAGTTGCCTGCAGAGACTCCCACGGTCGCTGGATACGATTGGGAGCTCGGCACTGATTATAATAAAATACTCGAAAGCTATACCCGATCGGGGTTCCAAGCAACTAATTTCGGTAAGGCGACCCTTGAAATAAATAAAATGTTAAAATGTCGCTCGATGCCCCTGACTGAAGAGACGTGTGATCCGTATGAAGAAGACAATTTTATCAAGAAGAAAACTAATTGCACTATATTCTTAGGGTACACATCAAACATGATGTCGTCTGGCTTGCGCGACACATTTCGTTTCCTCGTCAAAAACAAATTGATTGACTGTATCGTTACAACTGCAGGTGGTGTTGAGGAAGACTTCATCAAATGTCTCGCGCCCACCTATGTAGGCGATTTTAACTTAAGTGGAAAGGTGTTACGAACTAGGGGTATCAATAGAATTGGCAACTTGTTAGTACCAAATGATAATTATTGCCTATTTGAGGAATGGGTAACACCGATCCTCGATGAAATGCTGGAGGAGCAAATCACAAACAATGTCGTCTGGACTCCATCTAAGATAATAGCTAGATTGGGTGAGAAAATCAATGATGAGAGCTCAGTATGTTATTGGGCTTGGAGAAACAACATACCTATATTCAGCCCGGCATTAACCGATGGATCTTTAGGAGATATGATGTATTTCCACTCATACAAACGACCTGGACTTATTATTGATATTTTGGGAGACTTAAGAAGACTGAATACAATGGCTGTGAAAGCTAACAACACAGGAATCATTATTTTAGGTGGTGGCGTTATCAAACACCATATTTGTAATGCTAATTTAATGAGAAATGGGGCAGAGTATGCAGTATATATCAATACAGCAAGTGAATTTGATGGTAGTGATTCCGGTGCAAGACCAGACGAAGCTGTTTCCTGGGGAAAAATCAGACCTAATGCCTCTCCTGTGAAGCTGTATGCAGATGCCACCTTGGTGTTCCCACTTATTGTGGCTCAGACTTTCGCAAAGCATCATTTTAGCAGTAAAAAAAATGTTTAAATTGACTGTGTTTCATTTATATTATTATAATAATTGTTATAGAATGCTTGTTTTTGCTAATTGCATTCAAAATTGATACCAAAGTTAGTGTGCTAGGAACTAAAGGAGAACAAAACTATTTTAAATAAAATGTTTCATTGCTTATGATAGGAATAAATAAACAAGATTATTTTTCATATAAAATTATTTGTAGTCACTAGAACAATTTCTTATAAAACATTATTGAATTGTAAAACTTATAGAAAATTAAATAAGATATAAATCAACACAAAATAATTGACAAGAAATAAAAACCTATAGAATAGTGATGTAACGAATATATGCCTTCATGGATATTAGTATACTTATAAATTAAAGTAAAATTTATGCGAATGTTTTGCGAATAATATGAATATCAGAAACAAAATCAATTTAAGGATAATAGTAGGTTAATAAAATCAAAATCCATTCATTTCTTATGTTTTTAATGGAAGAAAAAGTAACTTAACCTCGTAATCACATTATCTGTCTTCGCTTTATCATTTGGTATTATTTATTTCTTAAACTTCGAGCACTGAAGCTTAACGATAAAATTTTCATTAGAATTTATATGACAAAAATATATAATGGAATGAAAAACAAACAAAAAAAATTCTATGAAATTTTTATCAGTTTTGACTTAATGACAATTGGTTCCAAATTTGAAGAACACCGGTATATTCGCATTCGCATTCGCGAATTTCGATAACAGATACTCTCATACACATTCGCGTTTGCGAATGTTCAAAAAATTACATTCGTTACATCAGAACAAAATTTAATGTGCTAAAAATTGTGATTGAATGTCTTTGCATTGCCATCTAGTGCCAAATAGCTAATTCTGTCACCTCGTTTTGAACCTTTCAATAATATTGCCCTCTATTATTGGAATTACGAACTAAAATCGTTTAGAAACCGTGAATTTATCGATTTTTTGCATACTATCTTATTGTATGTGAATGGCAATGGCATAAATAATGGATAATAATATAGTGAAAAATTTAATATTTTCTACCTCACATCACTATCTCACCTGTAGTATATTTCTAAACGCAACTGGTGTGAATGAACTGTCAACTATGCAATGAAGTTATCTGCTGTCTAGATTCCCAGCCTATGTTTGTGTATGTATGATGCGCAAGCTCGTTTTGTTTATGTGTGTCGTCTATGAAAGCGGTCTTCGAAAAGCTCGAGTCAAGTTTGTTAGCTGAAGGCTGAAGCACAATTTATTCATCGTCGAGTTCGGTGGTCGACAGAGCGTAGGATAATTTCGTTTAACGCCGCGCTTTCCAACAAATGCTAAGCATCTTGTAAATTAAAAATGTATTTGAATTTGGCATTATAAACTTTTAAACGAAACGCGAGTGTTTGTGTGTTCAATATGTGCGTATATCGTGTTCTTTTGTTATTTTTGCTCATGTTATCCGGTAAGTTGCATCCTTTGCATCTATTTTTAGTGTTTTACTGGCAGCTATTAATGGGATTTTCTTAGGAGGATATGCAATCCTTTTAACATTTACATTGATGCTCTTTTGATCGTGTTTGAGAAAATTTGTTGGACATGAACTGATCTTTTGATGTCCGGACGTTGCTCTTCGAAACAATGCACTGTGCGGACGGCACTCGAATTGTTTATTTAGATTATTTATTTTTCTTTATGTGTACACAAACGGCTATCGCTTGATATTTATTATTAATTTTTCTTCCAAATTTATATAGGTAATGGCATTTATAATTTTTTTATAAATTTTGTGTTATCGTTTATCATGTTAGTATTTTTAAATTTAATTTGCTTATCTTGTTAAAAAAAAGCACAAACAAAAACACTGGTAATGGAATAGAGAAACCATATTTGATCTTTTGTTTATGATTGTTAAGTAGTTAATTTTGTAAATTGAATTATCTTCTCCTACGTCTGTAATGTTAGATATATTGTTACTAATTTTTTTATCACTAGAGAAATCTTTGAGTATTACTTAAATATATATTCACAATTATTTGCTGCTATTCAGCCATATTGCACTTTGAATGTTTTGAATGCACTTTGCTTTTTAAATTACCAGTTCCACAATATTTCCCATATTTTTTTTAATTGAGATACAAAAGGTATATGGGTATAGGTATAATGTTGCTTAACAGCAAAAGTGGAAACGGTAACAGTCTAAACTCTAAAGCAAAGTAATAATGACTCGCTGGTCATCCATCCAAAACTCACCTGGAATTGCTGTACATATCAGTATAGACATTGTCAGACTTCCAATTGCAACATGAGCACCTGTACATTGTGAACTACCATATTATGCACACACAATACAAAGTGCAAGAACTTGTCCAGCTGCATACTACATATTGCATTTGCTTGTAGTTTTTATGTAAAATTGAACCCACTTGGGTATAGGTTGCCTTGTAGGAACTGAATGTAATGAACAGTTTGGCATTACCAGTCACCTGTCTATTAATACTAAATGGGCTATACTTCTCATGTAAGTCTAATGGCCCTTTAACTCCCAGTTCATTGTAAAGAACCTTTAAAAAGCTTACTCATATCTCAATATACTTTAAATGTTACTCTCAGACCTTTAGCTCTCAGTTGACTATCAGCACATCAAGATCAGAATGTGTTCATATTTTAGTTGAGACCACCCAAATTACTGAATGTACTTATTCATTTTTTTGCTGGGAGATTTTAAACTAATTTTTGATAACCCATTTGTCATATTTGTCATAGTGCTTTTTGGAAATGCAGAGTCCTGGATTTAATTCTGGCAGAGTTGTTAATGAAAATACCATGAAATACAAAATAGTGGTATAAGTACACCCTGTAAAAGAAAAATGCAAGACTGCAGAAAATAATCATCTCTTCTCAAAGATCCTATTGGAAGATATGTATTTTAAACAAGAGGAAAATGACAAGTTGTCTTTTCCAGTTTAGGGCATCATAGTTTGATTTGTCATTATTTTACTTAGTAAGATGACAAAGAATCTTCTTCTTTGTTTAATTATAACAAGCACTAAGCTGGCCAGTATTATTAAATTAAGATTATTTAATAGAGTATGCAAATCTATGGCTTTACAAGATTAAAACCTTTCAGAGGACCAACAATTTCACATACTCTAACTACTGAATCATGTTCAATTCTCTAAGTGCTCACACTCCGGTTTATCTCATTGTCGATCTCTAAGACCTTGTATTGTTCAATTTGAAAATATAAAGATTATTATATCTATATAGGTCAATTGTTATGAAATGCAAAACAAAATAATAGGGCACTATGTTGTGCAAAAACAAGGTTTTCTGTTAAACTAACAGTGGAAACACAGACAGTGTCCATATTTCAATAATATTGGGCTCATTAGCCATATTATATGCAATTTAATCCTGCCATTTTTTTGGCATAGTTCATATTCTGAAGTGGGAGAATTTAATCTGCACTTAAATTTATGTTTATGTATGTAGTTGTTACAAATATTGTAAAGGCAATATTTATGGTATAAAAGTATTATTATAATAAGCATTGTGTATGAAATATAATGGTCTGATAAGCCACTGAGGGTAGAAACTTGAAACCGTCATTGTGATCTTTATGGTTCTGTCAAAGTTAGAGACTGGTTGCTAGAAAATGTTACTTACATTCTTCTACTAGGTACCAGTATTCATTTGCAACTCTTTTTATTTATGAATTCATGTATTCAATTTTGGGACAGAGTTATTTAACACTCAGTGTGCCAACCATGTAAGGGACTTGGTGTAACGATATATAAAAATATTTTTTGGGATAAAGTTATAGTAGAAATAAACAGTGTGAAGAATACTGCATCATTTACTATATAATATAGTTTTTGTACTTTGCTTTACTTTATACTCAGTATAAAAACATCCAAAATTTAAAATATTAACTGAATCGAAGTTGACTTTTAAAGTTTTCAAAAGCAAACAAAAGTAATTGTTCTAGGTGGACAGTAACATTACTAGGAAAGGTAATTTCCGAAGTATATACTAAGTGTGATCCCCACCCGCGTGTCCAAGTAGGGGATGATGGGCAAAAACGTTTTAATGGAGGCCTAAGTCCAGCCGAGCCAACCACCATTCTGCCCAACCACAGTTCCAACCATGTATAAAACAAGTTTTATGGCAATATCAAACTTTTCTGATTACAACATACAAACACTTATTCTGACGATCTACCCCAATTACTCGTATTTGGTGAAAGCATATCAATACATTGTGAACACCAATTTAGTCTGTTGAAAAT
Source organism: Parelbella ahira ahira (assembly GCA_018244795.1). Taxonomy (NCBI): domain Eukaryota; kingdom Metazoa; phylum Arthropoda; class Insecta; order Lepidoptera; family Hesperiidae; genus Parelbella; species Parelbella ahira. The sequence goes on from DWME01000852.1 coordinate 22,339, forward strand.
ATTAGTATTTTTGTGTCCTTTTAAAATTGTTATCCGCTTGTCACTCGCACTACACACGAGACCAGCGTTAAGTAGACTGCATTACGTCATAATCTGACACCCGATGGCATATAAGCTACCGGCCGCCGTACGTCTGCATAATTTGTGCTCGACGCTAGTGTTGTCAAAGAATTTCAAATTCACTAATAACATATAACATCGTGATAATACACTATAACATCGTGAGCCACCTTGTGTTGTGCTCATAAAAACCATATTCATTATTTTTTACTTTCTCATTACATAATGTAAATACACTAAACATATCAAAATGAGCAAGAAGGTCAGAAGTAACCCATCCTGCCCGTAAGTTATGGTATCGGTAGGTCAGTCAGTCTGTTACTTTAGTTGTATGTAGGTATATTGCCATTAATATTTGATGAAGTGTAACTATTGTTTTCTGGCGAGAACAATTAGGATGAGACGGCTGACGTGGCCACCGACACACAAACGCCGCCAGATATTTATTACTAGCGGCCATCTATGCAGGTGCCGACTGCGCCCGGCTGTACTTAAATCTACAGATCGCTAGCAATCTGACACCGCGTGAAGAATACGAGCGCCTCGTTGTTAACGATTATTAGTAAATGACGCTTATAATTGATTATGTATTCATTAGTATCAGTATTTATTAGTATCAGTTACAATGTGTATATACATTAACAAGGCGAATGGAGTGATAACAACAGTGGCAGACAAGTAAGCCCCTACCCTCCATTCTAGTTAAGACTATGACGGTAGGATAGTATTCATAGTATATGGGTACATATGTTATATTTATATAACATATATATAGGTACGTATGTTATATAAATAAAACATATGTACCTGTATTTTTCACGAATGGGCCGACGAGTTTCGGACCTATCCGAGATCCTTTTTCTTGAGCTCTCGCCGATTGCAGCGAGCCCGCGGCGCAGAATGATTTTTGTGCTATATAGAATACCAGTAAATATAAGAACATTAACGAACAACTTATGTCATATCTAAAAATTCTAAGTCTACCGGTGATAAACAATAATGCACATATGCATTTTATATCGCTCGTAGGGTAGCGGCGTTGTACCTCTCGTAGTACCTCTTGTACCTTCCTTGAAATACAAAGACAGTTGAGTTGAATTGCGTTTACGAACCATGTTACACATTACACTTCCATTGCAAAATATATCTCATCCAAATTGATGTCGGAATTTCAGTTCTGGTTGATAATTAATTAATTTAAATGATTTTCCTCATCATCACCTGACACTAGTCTATTATGATACCTTTTTTAATCTTTTAATTAAGAGTTACAAACTTTGAACTCAGGTAGACCACGCCCACATTTGGGTTCCAAAGCAACAATCCCAAGAGGAAATCAGCACATATTCACAATGTTATTAAAAACGTGTGCAGTCTGCCGAGATGCGCTTGACCACAGTGGCCTACAGTAGAACATGAAAAGGGTTGCTGATGACGATCACGGCTAGGCTAAAAATTGGCTCAGTACTCTTAAAGCAATAACTAGAGAAAGGGTCGTATTTATGATATCAAAACTATGTACTTGATTACAGATAACATCAGCTAAAGAAATATGTACTTATAAGTAAATTGCAAAAATAAAAATGGGAACATGAACAAATATTTAACAACTCTTTAGATTGAAAACACATGTTTACAATTCGCAATAAAGCGATTAGGGCAGTTCGTCTCCTTAATATCCTAAAGGATAATATCCCAAAGAAAAAGGTTGGGCTTTACAAAATCCTGCAGGCGTAATCCCTAAGGGAAGCTCACAACTGAAATGAAAAAACTGACAAAGTGTAAATTCATTTAGCGATATTCGTGTTTCGTTCTGTACATACATATTTTATGAGTATAATTATGTAGACAAGACAGTGTGTGTCCACTGTTCGGTGTCTGTGTGCGCCCTGTGGAGAGTAGACGTGCCGTTGTGTGTGTTGGTGTACCGTCAGTGTTGTGGGAATATGGACGAGGTGGATGTCCAGCCGTGGAGCTTCGCATGTTTCTTTATTTAGCACTACATTGGGTATGCTTGCTTGGTTCATTTCAATGTGTAATGTAGGTAGTGACGAGAATTACTACATTCAGGAAAACTCCTGTCTGTGTCCACGCTCCTTCATAGGGAACGTGTGGGGGTTGCATGAAGTGTCATATAAAAATAAAAACAAATCCCTTTCACACGTACCCTCTGATCAATGGGAAGAGTAAGAGAGCACTTCGCTCGAAAGTCAGTCTTTACACAGCCTGTATCAGACCCTTAATGACCTATGCCAGTGTGTCCTTTGCACGCGCTATAAATACAACTCTATAAATATCCTCCAAGTAATACAAAATCGATTCATGCTCAGAGCAAGCGGGGCACACTGGTACCTGCGCAGTATAGATCTCTATAAGGACCTCCAATTAAAAACAATAGCTCAGTTCTTGAAGAAGCAAACCATGAGCTACTTCTACGCAGCTGACTCCTATCCAAACAGACTAGTTAAAAACGTAGTCTCGTACCCCCGCCGACCAGTGCGGGTCACCGCTCCCTGCAGGAGACCGAGACCCATAATGGACGACCCCGACGATGACATTACACTGGTAAATAGGCGCCCTCTGGAGGATTCGTCACCCTCCCAGACACTACACAAGCACCACCACGTCTATCACAGCCACCGTCCCCGCCAGAGAGGACGAACACACCGCGTTCCATTCGGCACACGTGCCGTATCCCGCACGTTTGGCCTTCGCAGTACCGTTACCTTTCGACAAGCAACATCGTGTCGAGCCGCGACTAGGTCCGAGTCTCACAGAAGACGCCCACGGATCGGTCGCATAGCCCATTCCTTTGTCTCGCGGAGTGATGCGGAGGTTCAGCCCGTTCTGGGCCACACTCCTACGCTTTTCTCTCTCTTGTAATTCTAGGCGCAGCCATTTGGGCTCGCCACTAAACCCGGTGAACCTGTGAAGTCCAACAGCATACTGACAATAAGATCATAATAATAACTTTCACACATAAATATACATTTCAAGTCACCAGAGGGTTCTTTAGCCTTCAATTCATACAGATTCTTTTTTATCGAAGAAGATTAAACTTTTATAAGTGCAGTCTTAAATCCGTTCTAAGGAACCTACACAATCTCTATACAGTTATACACTTATCGAATTACATTTTTATAAATTATAGTATATGATATATCATAATACTTGTAAAAACGTAACAATGTTATGATTGAAAACATGTATAAAATACTAAGTTTGACGAAATAACTATTTTATTGCTTTAAATAAGTGCGCTCTTATAATAAAAATCCCTTAAAGTAAGTCGCGTTGAATCTAAAATTATTTTTCATAATTGCTGTATTATTTAATACAAATTATTTCATAAATTTCTCTTTGTATTTTATTATATCATAGGCAAACTATTGACCTAATGATTTTATACTTTGTAAAAATGTGTAACCCGTACTCGCAACCCTATACGAAAAGTTCTGATATAACTGACAACCACGCGGACACGTACGGCACTAGCGTAGTTCTTACGGTTTCTTTCCAAACCACAACAGTACCCTAAAACTCTGTCGTTAACGAAACCCGTCTAGTCTCGCAGAATCATGTTATTAATTTCATTAACGCAAAACGAGAAACTTCAGCGTAACGAGTCGCGTAAGAATATAATAACGGGTTAGGTGGGTATTTTTTTTATTTTTTCCATGACAAATAAATGCATGGATTACTATAAGTAAACACTCTAAAACCTCTCATGGATGGGAGCGATGAAAAAATGAAAGTCGCGTTAAAAATTATTTAAAAAATTATTTCAGTTCAGTCTACTTGACGTTAAGCGGCGCGTTTTCTTAATTACTCTCAAATGCTTAAAATATAGTTATATATAATTTCATGGGCTCGAAGTGGCGAACTTCACAATGGGTGTGCCTGTTCTCTTATGTTTAGTGGCAACTAGATATTTTTTGTGACGAGTAGCAAACTGGTTTACAGGCAATAGTGTGAAGTGGTCTGCAGCCCTCAGAAGTCTGCTCCCACATTTCAACAGTAATGAATTACTAAGATTGTCGCAAATAAGTCAGAGATGTATTGCTTCAACAAAAGAGAAAAGTTGAATGTGTCTCATTTTAATATCTTTCTCTGTTAAAATTATTGTACCGGATTACAAGTATGCAAGTCTAGTGACACACCAGCATTACCGTCAGAAATTCATTCACTGATAGGAAAGCCCATTAGTTAATGCATTTCTGCTATTCAACTTGAATTATACGAAAGTAATATGTAAGTATTAGTTCATACTCGCTCTAGATTTATAGATGTTCACACACACCGTCAAAAATGTCAAACATTTGGAAACATGAAAATTCAACACGTCTACGTCCAAAAATATTGTGACACGAACTAAATTCATTCATAGATAGTTAAATCCATTATTCACATAGCCTGGGATTCGACTTCACAAGCTTCAAACAAGAAACTGGTCGGACCACAGCATGCCAGAGATTAGTAACAGTAGTACTGACAAAACAAAGCGTCGTAGACAGATGGTGAGTTAATAAAACGTTCGTTAGTTTGTAAGCAGGAGACGCTCCAAATCAAGTCTGCTTCTTTAAAAAAAGTGCCTAAAACATGACACGCCTTAGCTGCATTCCCGACCACAGCCGCTGCACGCGGGGACAGGTAGTGCTGTCAATGTTTTATCTACATAACTGTCTGCAAACGAGAGCTGTTTAAAAAGTCGTCGTGAGCTCGTCTTAGCCGCTCAAGTGCGCTGCAAAAATTCGACGAGCATAAAAGAATTAAAATAAAATACGGGGAAAATGTAAGCGCAGGTAATAAAATAAAATAGTCTATAGTCTAGACGCGGGAAACAGGACATCCCCCATTATCCGAGTCGAGATAAGCAATCGAGAAATCAACGCTAACAACCCGGTAGGAAGAAAAAACCGAAGCAGTACCACCCCTGGGCCAGGGGTATGCAACCCCGGCCCGGGCAGGGGTGCGCAACTATAAAACCCGACATATTTACGATGCTCGCTCTCCCCCTGTATTTAAGGCCTTGGTGCAAGTTATGAAAGGAAATTAATTAGATAAAAAGGAAATTATTTTGTTTTCTTTTAGACGTTCAAAGATTATGATACTTGTTATTATTTTTGACAAGCATATAGCAGTCGGTCGAGTTTATATTAGTTATTTAATAATTTCTTTTCATATTCTCACTGTATGTGTCGGTTTCTTTATCTTGATATTAGCATTGTGAACGGGAGCTATACACCCATTTATTCTGAACATAAATGAAATATGTAAAAATAATAGCCCTATAACCCGATCAAGTAAAAATAATCATGAGCCAGCAACAAACTGATGCGGTCATAAGCCAGATGCTGTTGTCTGTCACAAACACTCTGTTTATTTAAATTCTTCTTTGCGCGTTCAGTGACCTTTAGGGCCAAAGTTGGCATAGTAGTATGAAAACTTGCTACACTGTACATTGTTATACCTACTTATAATAGATTTACATGTTCAAGTAAACTCCAGGCCTCCTACTATTGAAGGTAGTTAACATATACATCAGTAAATGTTAATAGCTTGTAGCTAGAATTCACTGTAGGTAATCACCGGCAAAAATCAGCTACAAAATTGTGAAGTGACCAGTTATATATTTTTCCTTGCAAAAAAAACGAAAAGGAATAAAGTGACAGAAATTAAAATGCAAGTAAAATTTTATGCTTTTTTGTTAGAGTTGTATTAAAAATAAAATTAAAAGCTTGCAGTAAACCACTTGCACCATTCGTCAACCCATAGGAACATTGGCGCACTGTTAATCTGAATTGAACCTTATCGTGTATCACTTAGAGTCCAAACCGGATTTGGGGCACCACGTCTCATTGTGGGTTCAAAACATCGAACCAGCGAGCCGGTGCCGAGTTGTTCTACTATGCTTAAAAAAGTATATTTCTATTTTTTCATAATCTAGACATCGAATTGAAACTTTTGAGAAATGTCTTACGTTGATAATACGTCCGTAATTTGATAATATTATTTTAAGTCACATGAAATACTTAGAAAGAGAATTGGCAAAAGTACTCAAATAATGTACTGTAACTAGACTCAATCAAAATGTATCTTCTAGTTTTAGTGTTCATAACTTTGTTTTACTATTAATATATTTGTATCTAGATGTAAAATTATAACCATAAATGTCTGTTGACATATAAACATGGAGTATATGAGCGATAACCATACCGAACATAATGACTGAATGCACGGGAATCATATCACTTTGCAGATTTAAATGCTTTTGTATTAAAACATATTGACAAAACAACATCAGATGCAACATCATCGGTATAATCTACGCACTGCCAGCTCTATTTTTCAACTAAGAAAACAAAGGATGTGGTCCTAATTCCTGATCTGTAGAAAGTATCTAAGATCAGATAAAACTTTCAGACAACAAATGCCGTTAATTGGTCCCAGTAATTTCTTAGGATTTCGCCAGAATTTACTGCTCTAAATAGACCTCTTCACACCGTGCGTTCTATGCCTTTTTAGTTGTTTATTCTTCAAATTATAACATTCAGTAAACCATGTTTGACATCTGCCAATCAACATCATCATTATCAGCCTACTCCGGTCCACTGCTGGACATACGCCTCTCCAATGGCACGCCACTGAGCTCGATCTTCAGCTCTTCGCATC
>DWME01000853.1:0-29066 GCA_018244795.1 Parelbella ahira ahira
AAATGTTTTCAGAACTAACGACCCTTATACTACATCTGTTTATAATAATGTTCATAAAAGAGGGTTGTCATCAAGTGGCTGTGACCCTCTTCTTATCATATGCTCTTTTTATCGTATAAACATAATTTAAAAAACACAGGTTCCCCTTAATAGTATACAACTATTTCTGCCTAAATTTATATTTGTTTTCTAGTGCATCAGATCCAGAAGTAATTCGCCCAATCTGCACAATATCAACATGCAACATCATAGCGTTCTCATCATTAACGGAATTGTCCGATGCTGATGGAGACAGTTGGGGTGGGCATGTGTATGTTTGTGACCTGGACACCCCATGGGAATGCCATAAAGTCACTAGCACTGTGCATCCTGTGAGTATTTTTATCAATATCCACTTGTAAAGTTCAAATGTATATTAAAAAACAAATTACTGTTATTACATCGCATCAGGTACATTAAGAAAAAGATTAACTCAAAGGACAAAAAATGTCACACATATGAATTTATTCTCAACCCATTAATTAACAGATTGAAGTATAAAACATTTATTTCTTTGTAACATAGTAAATGATTTAATATTATGAACTACCCATTTTTAGGTATCAGCCTTAGAATGGGACATAGAAGGCAAGCAGCTTTTAGTCGCTACGACAGAAGGAGATGTGTCAGTCTATGTTCAAAAGGACTATCTTCTGAATGAGTGGACTTGTTCATATAGTGCTAGTTTTCCAGGTAAACATGAGTAATCCAAATTAGGAACAGGGAATGATACTATTGGTCTCCACTGGGCACTAATCCACACTAAGCCACAACTAGGAAATTCAAGTTAGAAAATCCTATTGTACCCAACCTAGAAATAGAGCCCAGGACCTCTCAATTAGCAGTTGCCTCTGCAACAACTCTACCAACTAGGAAGTTTGCTTCTTGCATTTCATTGATATAGTTATTATAAAAGAGAACTAAAATTGTATTTAAAAAACAATTTATTCATGTTTCAGGGGAGCATATAATAAAAGCATCCTTTTTCCATAATGGCCGGCGGATAGTAGTGGTTGACAAGAAACCAGATGCGCCAATCACTGACAGGATTCAAATGTTAAGACACACACCTACTGTTAAAGGTTTTGGGTTAGTAACTTTTTAATCACCATTTGGCATTAATGATAATTTCGAAACCAAGCAGCATAAGACTATTTTACTAATATTTTTTCCCAGATATACTGATTATATGAATTCAATACTTACATTCTAAACAATATTTTTTTGTAGTTTACATTATTTCTGTCTAAAAATCATTGTTTTATTCAATAGAATGTAATGAGTATTCCTAAGAGCCATGGTAGCCATTATGCCTTATTGGACCATGCAGAATATAAACCAAATGTTAGGTCTTGTATATTGTTTGTTAAACAACTTAATAATATTGTAACCTTTTTTTTGTGTTCCAGGGGTGCAGCAGTAGAAGGGGCGCTTATAGTCACGGGTACGGGACTCATAGGAGCCGTTGCTGTCGCGGACGGGTCGCGCGCGCTCACCGCTGTTGACTCCCGTCCCGTCAGAGAACATGTGATCGCCGCCGAAATCGCACATAAGGGTTAGATTTTAAAAGACAATTTCCCTATAATTTTAACTTATTATTAGCACTGATATAGTGGTCTCGAAGGTTATCCACAAGGAAAGTTCTGCTTAATAAACGAAAATTATAACAATGATAGCCTAGTGGTTAAGAATTCAGCCTTTCACATCGAGGGTGCTGGGTTCAAATCCATGGCGAGCACCTCTTTAAAAAAGTGCGTTTTAGCTTTAAATGTCACTTGCTAACGGTGAAGGAAAACATCGTGAGGAAACTCGCACACCTTAAAATTTATAAAAATAAAATTCTACGGTGTGTGAAGTCTGCCAAACCTGATATTTTAAACAAAAATCAAATTAAACCTGAATCCTATAAACCATAAACAATAAAATTTTTTAAAATAGGTGATACATAGTACGAGTACAATGTGTTAATTAATCGTGTTCCCCAGCGGGCACGGCGCTGCTGGCGCTGGCGTGGAGGCGCGGCGCGCGGCGCGGCGTGCGCTGCGCCGCGTGCGCCGTCAGCCGCGCGACGGCGCGCGCGCCCGCGCTGGCCGTCGCGGCGCAGGCGCTGCCCGCGCTCTGCCTGCTCGATGACGACGTCAACGCACCTTGTCAGGACATCTATATTATTACCCCTTAAGAAAGCTATCCTAACCTCTTTAAAGTCATGGACTACTTCAAAAAATTTATAATACTTTACATAGCTATCCTACACCGAATTTTTGTATTTCAGTAACAATATCATGGTGTCTTCGTGAAGATACAGATTCTCTCCTGGTAGCTGGTACCACCCTAACATTGTGGAAGCTCACCGAACGCTCTTTCCCGGTTCACAAGCTACTTTCCAAAGGTAATAGTTATGTTTGAATTAGGTATTACTTGTGGTACATTCAGTTGTATTATTGGAATTTTGATCATATCTTCATCCCAATCATTTTATGGAGTAGACAGAGAGCGCTAAGTTACAAATATATGTATATCTGTACAGACCCTTCTTGCTAGTACAGACCAAACATGCTTCTTTTATGTTCATCACTCTTTTGTTGATGATGTCGATGAAAGTTGATTTTATATTACATACTAATTTACGCGTGGACATGTAAGGACTTTTCATATACTGAAAAATGTGTAGCTAGGAACAGTTGTACGTACCATAGAATTTATAATTTTTTAAACATGAAGTTTATCACAAAAATAGAAAGATTGTGCATATAATTATGCTTCCTTATTTATTTTAGGACCTGTACAAGGCAGCACAACGCCAGGTGGTGGTCAAAAGACAGGGCCTGACTGCTTTAACACCGTCGTGAGTATTATAAGATATTTTGTTATTTAAGTCAGGGACGTTAGTGTTTTGTTACTAACACTCAAATTCCAGTTCCTTTAATGATAGATATGGTTGAAACTTATACATAAATGCTGAACACATTACATGGAAGCTATGTGCTATTACCCACACTAAAACAATATTATCTAAAATTACACCTAAGATCAGATACTACTCAGCTGAGAGCAATGAGAGCCAAATATCTCTCTCCTTACTGTCTTAATGTGCGTCTTTTCATTCACCAGTCCTTACATATTTAGTTTGAAAAATTTTGTATTTTCAGGTATGGCAACAAACAGCAGTGTGGCCAGTGGAAGGGGGCGAGGGCGCCAGGCACATCGCCAGCACCAAGCTGCCTCTTGGTCCGCCGCACGTGGTGCTCGCAACGCCTCGCGCTCTCCATCTAATTGCGAGAGATAGCCACCACTACGTAAGAAGACAACGCAACGCTATTGAATTGAAACAAACTTTTCTTTCCTAAGTGTTTGCATCTAATGCCCTATACGGATTGACCGGGCTTAGCCGCGAGCCCTAACAACTCCGCCTAGAACTACGGGAACGTGCGAAGGGGTAGAAGTCCAGCACCGCACCGAACCTCCAAACATATTGACGTTCGCAACAGGCCGATTTTATAGTTAAAACTAGTTATATATTCAATAATGGTAGATGGCGTTGGTAATTGCATTTTTTTTGAAGTTTTAATTTACTTACAATCACTGCGCAAGGACTATATCTTCAAACAGATAAACTTATGTACTTAATTCATTCCGGCGTTATTTTGGTTAATTGTTAATTCAAGGTTATTTGTCTATTTGCTATGTCTATTTTCTAATTATTTGCTATGTACTGTATGAATGTGTACACCATCTTAATTCATATGCCACAGATCTTGGCAAAATAAGCTTAACTGAGTACTACCAGACAACGTAGTTTAAAATTCTTGAAATAACATTGCAATTCGGCATTGTCGTTATAAAACAGCATAATGAAGAATATATTATGCTCCTCGACAATTTTCAATATTCCTTTAAAATGTCTTGTTTATTTGGATGTCAACAGCTGTGTTCCCGGCCAGTAGTGACGAGCGGATCTCCCGGTGCCGTGACGGAAGTACCACCCTCCTCTGGAGGTACTCCGCCCAAAAAACCGAAGTATGGCGCTGGAATGCTGCCTGTAAGAACATTTACATGTCATTCATATTTAATAAATTATTTTGTGCCATGAAGGCTATGAGTTATTTGTATTCAATTTGTACATCGTCCTTATGGATTTTCAAATATATTTTTTATTTTTTACAAACATCTCGTACACATTTGCCAAAGCCATAATAAACTTATATAGAACGCGTTTACAATTGCATTTTATTTCTATATTGTGTCTCTTTTGTCATTGATAAAACCCATTTTTTAACAAAAACGTCGCGCCATCCTTTTACTCAACTCAATTAATGAATTTTTACCAGCGTATTTGACCCGTTTTCTAAATATGACCGTTCCCAGAGCGGCGCGTCGAGCGCCACGGTGTCGTGCGTGGAGATGTCGACGTTCGGCGGCGTCGTGGTGGCGATCGATTCCAACTCACAGCTCCACGTGTACAAGCTGCCGCAGCTGTGGAACGAGAATATACGTGAGTGTATATCACTTTCAAATACAACATATTAACACGCCTGTTATTCCCCGAAGGGATATCCAAAGGCACTCTTTACGGAGTACTACACTTAGTACACCTATGTACATATGTTTCAACGATTGTGTTAGCCTATAGTCATAAACCGCATATACTTCGCAATAACTTCGCAAGTTCGATACTTCGCAAGTAACTGACGATCTACCTAACTTAACCTAATCTAATTAATAAATAGCGCCACGCGCGTATAATATATGTATATGTTTACATACTGAGGTGCAGCAAGTTACCATTGATGGTAACTGTTATCTAATCACAGTTATGATAAACGCCCTGTAGCTACATTAATTTCCACAGTAATTGTACAGCAACAAATTGACTTTTTTATAATTTATATTTCGTAGCCACGCCGTTGTCGGTGCAGCACGCTGCGGTCCTGCTGGAGTACTCCATGATCTCCGGTTACGACTGCCTCGATGTACTGATGACCCTCAAGCCAAACATTGTGGAGGCTTTATATGAGAGGTATTAATTGATTTAAATAATTCATTTACTTATTTCGAAGTAATCGCCATAAAAAATATATTTCGGTCTGTCAAATGACGGATGAAAAGAATTTTTTGATAGTTATGTAAATTTATTGTTAGTGTGGCTCACTGCTCAGATAATTGTGGTTTATGCTTTTGACAAAAATTTGTAAAGATAGAAAATTATGCAGATGAAATTAATGTCAAAATGTCGTATTTTCTTAGATTCACGGAGACATTCCAAAGACAACCGCAGACATTCCAGCAATATTATTTCCACCATTGGCTGAAAATTAGGATTGCACTTTGCAGGTAAGGATTAAATTCGGTTTTATATTTCCGTCATTTTACAATTCCTGTTGTTTTTCGAGAATAAACTATGAAAAGGTTTATGTTTCGTAGGTATGGTTTCATTTAAATGAAATGATAATCTGTATAAAATATTTTTATACCTAAACACTCGATTATACGACAGAGCTCGGTCGGATGTTAAATCGTACGCGAATAGGATGTACATTTGTGTACACAACAATTATTCATTATCTATTGATAGTTGCAAATGTTCGTGGAAGTGTTCAGCCAAGCCGGTATACGTATATAACCCCGTTGTGTGTGGGTGCGCAGCGCGAGCGCGGGCACGGCGCGCGGCGCGGCGGCGCTGGCGGCGCTGCAGGCGGCGCTGGCGGGCTGGGCCGCGTGCGCCGCCGCGCTGCGCGCCGACGACAAGCCCGACGCGCTCGACGACCGCGCGCACCCCGACCACGACAAGGTGCCGCTCCTACCGCTCCTTCCTCGCCCGTCACTCGCCTCTCGCTCGCCTCTCACACTTCAACGTTTCACGCTCATCATCCCACACAACCTGACGATCAGAGCACAGTTTCTCGAACGGTCTACGTTGCGCCCACCGGACATTAGAATATTTGGAGTGAACAGGCAGGCTGCACTATGCCACAAACAGACCATACCACACTTATTAATTTTTATCTTTATCTCCAGTTACTATCAAAATTTCCGTTTAAATTTTTAAATTTTGAATTGCAAACGTAGCTTTTAGAAAAAGTATGTGTTTATTTTTCAAAATATAAATTACTGTTTGAATTAATTGTAAGTATGTACAATCAGCTCAGACAATAATTTTATTCATGTATTTTCTCCAACGTGTCATTTTATCTCTTTACAGTCTCTACTAGCCTTAGAAGCTAAAGCTGACGTGCCCACGGAAGGTGGTACCCTCCAAGCGCTTCAGACGCTTCAACCACTCCGTCGTCTCCTGGAACGAGCGATCGACACAGCGTTGACAGCGCTTGCCGCGTTGCCCCTCCCTAACACGCATCATCAGCCTCACGGGTAAGTATGACCGGTTAAACTACGTTTAAGGCTTATTAAAAGTATGACCTAGTAGCCTTGACTATTGCATTTTATTAGATCGGAAATGACACTTCAAGTTAGCGTCGTTGAATAAAGGATATGCATGGAAAATACACTATCTTACTATTAGCAAATTTTCATTTTCTAAAGTAATGCGCAATAGTGTTAATATGTGGTGTGGCGCACTGACCCGTGGTGAGGCAGGTACGAGCTGTGGGCGGACCCGCGCGCGGTGGGCGTGCTGCGCAAGCTGGTGGTGGCGGCGCGCGCCACGGGCCGCGGCGGCGACGCGCTCAGCCGCCCGCTGGCGCGCCTCGCCACCGCCGCGCCGCTCAAGAACGACCTGCTGGGTCGGTGCCGCACACGCACACTACACACACAGACACACGCACACTACACACACACGCACACACACACTGCCTTCTAGCCGACTAGCGGTTGCTTTTTAACTCTAACGAGCAATAGTTCTAACTTATCCTTAGTAGCTGCTTTGCCCTCGGTACTTCGAGTTGACTTGGTTTTAAAAGAATCTCTATTTTAGTTCTCTTTCTTTCTATTACTTAAAATGCATATAAGTTTGTGATGTGGAAAGGCAGAGGTGCGTGGCATTAAACAACAGACTACCTGAGAAGTAGACAAAAATTTATAACAGATTGTAATTTCTAGATTTGGACAAGATTATTTATACGTGTCATTTTTCATTATTCCTGCAGAGGAGTGCGCGTCGCTAACAGCTCAGTATCAGAATCGCGTGTGGGACCTGCTACCGCGTTGTTGCGTTGCGGCCCCGCATGGTAAACCCTGGCCTCTCTATGTAAGTATATAAGGTAATATTGTAGGTATTTATTTACGTCTGTATAGAATATCACATAAAATGGACTAATCGAAACGATATCACTGCTTTATTATAAAGTGAAACTTATTTGCTACACTTAGTAAAAAAATTCCAAGCGCTACGAAAATTTAACATCATGTGAAAAGGTCGTAAGCACCATGTAGAACGCGTGACTTGTACATTTTTTTCGATTACGTGACAGTACTGTGAAGTATGTACGATTGCTACATATGTATGTACATACATATACAATTTATGGCAGTGTTTCCCAACGTGGGGCCCACGCCCTACTTGGGGGCAATTTGATACTTAAGGGGGGCAATTCGAAAATAGGCTCGACACCACTTTAACCCTTTCACTCCGGGCCATTTAAATACTATGCTAGATATCGTTGGCGTCGTCGATATAATTGGCCCATCGCAACATCTGTACCTAGTGTTTGACATCATTCAGTTGGTGTTAATTTGAAATTGATTTGAAGTGTCCGTCAAAACCGTTGTAAAAGCTTTTACTTACTACGTTTTGTTAACAATTTCATAGAAAACCTATCATTTATGTTTCGTGAACAAATAAATTTAAATGTAAAAAACGTTGTATGTTACATAGGGGGGGGGGGCATAAAAATTTTAGAAAGTTTAAGGTGGGCAAGGTTGGGAAACACTTTTCTAAATGGCCATCTATCCTTTCGGCCAGCGTGGCAGACTATGGCCTTAACCCTCTCAATATGAGAAGGAGACCCATATTCCAACAGCCGAATGACAAAGGGGTGGATTATTATTTTTTTTATTTTGTCATCTCGATTATTGTTTTGCTGCTGAACCCAAAATCTCCTCGCGAACTGAACTAGGTTCCGTAGGCTTACTATGTATTTATTGCGTTATATGGCTTCCCATCTATGGTTCTACCTACTGTACGAACAGCAAGAACGTCATAAGAAACTAAAAAAAATAAACTCAAAACCTTGCAGACTTACTGCGTTGACCAAAATGTAGCAGATTCAGCATGTAGCGGCACTGCGTATTTAACTGGAGTTAAAGCCAATAGCGGAACTGTAGGTCTTAGCCCAGCCGTGAAGAGAGGAGACTGCGGAGGACAGAGAAATGGCGCCAACACCGTTACAGGTCTTATAGACTGGGCACAGAAGGCCAGAAAATCTACAGGTGAATGTTATCAATATCCTGAGCAACATTATAATTGAAACATTTTTATTGGACTAAGTTTTGTTTCTAGATATACCTAAAATTTTTGTACCGTCTATATATAGCTGGAAGCCGTTCACATAATAATGAAAACCTACTCGTACAAGTAATAATAATAGAAGCCGCTTATTACTATAAATATAAGTAACGGTACTATTTAACCACATGGTTTCAAATCAATACTACAAATCAATAACTTAGTTTCAAAACTTTTAACCTCATAACTATATATAGGTGTAGTAACAACGACGAGAGTAACTCACGCGACTCCCGCGGCGTCCTACGCACACGCAGCCGACCGGCGCTGGGAGTCGGACGCGGATCTACCGCAGCGAGGTCTCCGCTGCGATGACATAGCCTCACAACTGGTGCGAGGGAGAGTGGGAAGTAACATTGACGTAAGTAATGTAAACAACAACAATATATCCAACAATATTGATTTAGATGCGATTAATTAAATAAGTAGTGGAAGGTTATCTAGGGCAGATATTTTTTTTCGTTTTAGGCCCACTTTATAACCATTTTATAGTGCGTAGAACCAGTTGTGTTTAAATCCCATGGAATACGTGGTGTGCCTATTGCCATACACAGGGCACTGATCCAGACTCCGAGTCACTACTAAAAATTCTATATTAAAAAAATCCAATAGTACCCGACCCGGGATTTGAACCCACGACCTCCCGATCGGCAGCCACGCTTGCAACCGGTCGACCAACGAGGCTGTCAACCTTACGATACAATAAGCGATATACATAAGTATACGATACATGGTTACTCTTTAATCACGTTATCATCATCAATCAATCAATCATGTTATAAGCCATGGGTAATGATTTACATGAATTGTTACCGGAAGACAAATATAAATAATATGTCGTTTGAACAACTTACCCATGACTTAATTTAGTTAAAAGTGGTTGGATTTTTATTAGGTTACAGAAACAGAATAAATAAATTTTGGATCACAAGGAACAATATTGCAGGTAGTCCTGGGAGGCGGCAGAAAAAATTTCTTCTCCAAAAGCGAGAGAGATTTCGAAGGGCTCAGTGGTCGCAGGAATGACAAGTTCGATCTCATACGCGAATGGCTTCAACGAAAAGAAAGCATGGGAGCCACACCTAAATATGTTTATAACAGAAAAGATTTACTTCAGCTTAATGAAAAAGAATACAACAGTATTCTAGGACTGTTCGCTTCAGATCATATGCCGTACCATTTGGAAGCTAGCAGTGACACTCCTACACTTAGCGATATGACTCAAAAAGCAATACAGATGTTGTCGCAAAATAAATATGGGTTCTTCTTGTTCGTGGAAGGTAACACATATTGTCATAACCAATTGTCTTTAGAAAAAGAAGTAGAAGTAACCAACGAGGTGATGGTAGTCACCAGTGACTGTTAACATCCTTGAATATAGACAACAAAAATCGCAATAATTTATCAATTAATTATATTATATCAAATTCACATGCCGTTTTTATTATAGCGTACAATAAATACGTACTGTTACAATCATTAAATTTAACTCGTAAATGATATATTTCATTCTGTATAAATATTAAAGTTAATGTATTAACAATTTCAGGTGGCAGAATAGACACAGCGCATCACGAAACGAAAGCACGAAAAGCGTTGGATGAAACTGCCGAGTTCGCGAAGGCAGTGGAAGCGGCATTGAGAATGGTCGAAACGGAGGAAACTCTAATTGTGGTTACATCAGACCACAGCCATACCATGACCTACAGCGGATATAACAAACGAGGATCTGACATATTGGGATTCGCAAATTTGAAGGTACAATATAATTTGTATAATTATGTATTTATTCCAAGTAGGACCTATTAGCAAAGTGAATCTTATCGCAAGTTCGCTTCAAGAAAGGCCAAATGTCACCTTAATTATAGATAAAAGACAAGAGATAATAAAAAGTAAATGAAAACACATAATCCTAAATATAATGTACGTACATTATGAAAGCTTTTAAAAATACATATTATGTTTATTATGCTACTAAAGTAATTACTTCCGGTTTCAATTATGGTCAAATTATTCAGCCATGCTGAATATTTAAGAAATTTTTATGCACTTCTTCCGAAAGTGTATTAATAATAAAATGTGTATTAATTATTATTATTATTACTTCTTTCGAAAATGTATAAGAAAATGCAGGTATAAAGCTCGTAATTAAAAGATCTCAGGAACTTTTCTATAAACGAAGAGGTTAAATATTATTGTTGGAGACGGTCATGAGTATGGACACAGAATGTATCGAAAATAGTCATTAGTACGGACGTTATATGATTCAAGACTTTAGATGGCAGCACTACAGGTGGCAGCACCATTGCAATGTCAATATCAGGCTAACTTCATGCTAGAACCGAGTCTAGCTCGTGGGGAGACGTTGTATAAAGAGGGACTTTTCTGTCCTGCCTTCGGAGAGAGCGTATCCTCTACTCTAGGAACTGTTACTCGTATCGTTTGCATAGTTTGATAGTGTATAGAATGCAGACTATTTTGTAAAACGTTAATACAATGTGATCACAGTGAACTCGCGGTTTCTCTTTGTTCGGTTACTTACATACTGGCCCTCACTAATTTACGCGAAGGTGCAAATAATACCGCCGTTCGGACGTTTTATTCCAAGAATACAATATTTATGACTCATAAGCCTCTTTCGATTTACCAAAAACTCTATCATAACTGTCACGGGAGATATTAAAATGAAAAAACTCGAAAGTTCTCTCGCATTGTTAATTATTTTAGAATAGGTAATGAGAATTAGTTTCATTCTATAGAATATGTAAATAACTATGACCTATCAGATGGAGGTATATCTAATTTATATCAATTTTCGTTTGCTCACAGTACAATACATCCGACAATCTCCCATATACTACTTTGAGCTACGCCAACGGCCCCGGATACAAGCCAGATGAGGATTTCCGAAGACACAATCTCTTGTTCGATGATATGAGTAAGTTTAAAACTTTTCCTTGTTATAGCGACGATACTGCAGCATGTCGCAAAATAAATGCAAATTGGGAATTTAAAAAAAAATTATAATCTTTTTCATGTATTTTAAAACTTTATTAATAATAATATTGATATTTAATGGGAAAAACTTAAAAAAACATTTTTTTCAATTAATTATAAACAATTAAAAATAGATAAAATTTAAAATAAAATCACGTGACTATAAGGCGCCACGATTGGCCACCATACTTATGACGTCATAATGTTCTAGCTATTTAATAACAGTACAGCGTTTACGGCTATTGCACGGTGACTAGAGAATAATATTGAAATATTATTGCTAAAAAACGAGTTGTTAGTTGACTTCGATTAGCTATGTGTGATAAGGGATTTATAAAGGCAAAGTCGGATAATATTTAAATCAACATCATCATCGTCATTATCAGCGTACTCCCGGCCACTGCCGGACATAGACCTCTCCAATGGCACGCCACTGAGCTCGATCGTCAGCTCTTCGCAATAAATACTTACATTGAAATGATTTTCACACCGAAAAAAATGGAATTTCACGGATTATATCACGGTGCGATGCTTGAAACCACTTATATCGACGCTTTTTTTTCAGGAGTTGTTTTTGTTGTGTACATAATAGTACAAAACAAAAACGATAAAAGATTCGACATTTTCAATATAAAGAGTAGTCTACAATGACAATATATAAATTTGACACTATGTACTCATTACGTCCGTATCAACTGCAATGAGTGAAAACTAACATTATGACCCCACACGCCCTCGGGAGTATTCGGGAGCTATCGGCGTGTCTTCGGTACCGGATTCAAAAATTAATTTTTATTTTGAAATAACTTGAATTGTTGCGGGAATAAATATAGTTTTGTTATGAAACTCACATATGATCTTCCCATTTATCAGAAAAAAATTTCAAAAACCCAATTGGCACCATAAAATATTGCAACACAAAAATAAATTGATCAAGACACTATAAATTGCAAAATTAGGAATACGTTAAAGGAGATTTTGTCGTGGTAGGGTTATAACGACTTTGCTGTGATGATTGAACCTTTTTTTTAATGCCCTTGCCTTTTTCAATGCGTCATTCGTTGATAAAATACTTACTTGATTCATCTGTTAGACTCATACCAATTTTCCATGGTTCAGTTAAACCAAATTTAGCACGGCACTACTCCCGATAATTCCATTATTCTATTCCAATGAAAGGCTCGGTCACGTTTGTATAATTCCAGAGAGCCTTAACTTCACGTACCCGGCGCTGGTGCCCATACCGCGCGAGACTCACGCCGGGGAGGACGTGGCGGTATTCGCCAAGGGGCCGTGGTCGCACCTCTTCACTGGCAACTACGAGCAAAACTACATACCTCACGCAATCGCGTACGCAGCCTGCATTGGCCCCGGGCTGACTAAATGTAAATTATGAGATTTATGTTCTAACAAATAATAGCCGAATTAACTTTATATTAACTGTTGTTGTTGTTGTTGTTGTTATTTGACTGCATCATTGGTCGAGTGGTTGCAAGCGCGACTGCCGATCGGGATGTTTTAGGTTTATATCCCGGGTCGGGTACTATTGGATTATTCTAATTTAGAATTTCTAGTAATGACTCGGAGTCTGGAACTGTGCCCGTTGTATTGCAATAGGTTCGCCACCTATTCCACCTATTGGAGTTAAACGTAACTGGTGAAAGTTGGGGGTTTACTATACCTCTCTGTCTAACCCTTCGGGGATTACAAGCGTGATGTTACGTTTATTAAGAATATGTGACTAGCTTTTTGTGAATGTTCACTTTGTATAATTTTAGATGTGTCTTTTACCCCTTCATAAAACCTATTAATCGTATAGTTTACAAAAATGACTAATATTTTTAAGTGCTAATGACTTTAGCACACGTGTTACCGGGACCGTTCAAATCGCCTTAAACCTATTTGAACTGTCGTGAAATTAGTCGAGCCTATCCTTGGTATGGCTAATTGGTCCACAAAAGTTACAAATTTTTTTACATTGTCCTTTGGGCATTTCTGCTGCTCAGCGGTAATACATACATGGAGTATTATGATCTTACGAACATTAAAACATGGGACGTTCCAGTACTTTAAGGAAACAATACATCTGCATAAGTGAGGCTTTCGGTCGTAGATATTTAAGAAGCATGTATTACATTAATTGGTTTCCTTAAAAATCGCTTCTAATTTTAACTTTTAAAGAAGAAAAGAACAGTGAGGAAATAAGACATGATTACTGATGATTTTTGTTTTTAAATGTTAGGCATTTATGTGTTTTTAACTTGACTAAGCGTAACATTACAAAATTCAATTGTAAATTTCGTAACTTTACAGGAGCATTTTGATTACACTGCTTTTAATTGTAATTATTAGGTCCTTACGTATGAAATTAGCGTTTTGACGAACTGGCCACTTTAACCTCATATACCCTAGGGTTTGGTTTGGAATTCCAAATTCAAATAAATTTCAAATTTAGACTCGTGTATTTCTGTTTCGAATTTCGTAATTCATTTGTTTTCCGTCATTTAATTTTTCTTTGACTTCGTTCTGTTCTCAAGGTGCAAGTTTGTTTATGGAATAATATAGACTGAAAACTTATTTACGAATATGAGTTCAAACGCGGCACCAACGCTGCAGAAACAGCTCGAAGGATTAATTATGTGAATGGGGAAGCTACCATAAAAGAAAGCACAGTACGCTTTTGGCTACAACATTTTCGTTCTGGATATGTTGGCCTTCAGAACCTATCCCGTGTTCGGTCGGAGACCCTTGTTGACAATAAAGAGTTAAAGGTGATCGTAGAAGCGCATCCATCCCAAATCACTTCAGAGCTAGCGGCAGATTTCGGTGTGAGTGACAAAACAATTTAAATTCACTTAAAACAAATTGGAAAAATTAAAAAGCTCGATTAGTAGGTACCGCATGAATTAAGTGAAGCACAGCAACAAATACGTGATAATTGCTGCGTGACATTATTCAACAGTCACAATAACGAGGGAATTTTGAATCGTGTCGTTACTTGTGATAAAAAGTGGATCCTGTACAATCGTAAACGCTCATCACAAGGTGAACCGGCCAAATCCTGTCCCAAGCGAAAGTTGACTCAGAAAAGAACTGGGGAGCGTTTGGTGGTCTAGTGCTGGTTTTTTTTTATTAATAGGCAAGGCAAACAGGCAGGCGGCCCACGTGATGGTAAGTGGTCACCGTCGCCTATAGACATTTGAAACTTCAAAGGGTTAACAATGTGTTGCCTGCCTTGAAGGAATTTTTTCACGCTCCGTTTGAAGAACCCTATCTCATAGCGTATCTTAAACACATCCGAAGTAAGCTCATTCCACAGTTTGCACATGCGCGGCAGAAAAGAGCGTTTGAAGCGCACCGTTGTGGACTGCCAGAAGTCCAGTTGGTGGGGATGGAATTTAGTTCTTCGGCGAGTAGTGCGATACAAAAAAAGTGGCAACGACATCATCTCAAAGAGTTCATCAGAGTACTCCCCATTGTAGAGTCGGTAGAGCACACATAGTGCGCCAATGTCCCTGCGCAGGATCAGTGGCTCTAACTGATCTGAAAGTTTGGGATCGTCGACGATTCGAACAGCACGTCGCTGCACGAAATCAAGTGGGCTGAGTTGGTACTTTGGTGCCCCCGCCCATAGGTGTCAGCAGTACTCCACATGGATACTAACTTGAGCTTTATAAAGTTTAAGACGCTGGCCCGACGTGAAGTACTGCTTTGCTTTGTTTACGACACCGATCTTTTTGGACGTCAATTTTCCCTTTTTTTCGAAATAATTCCGGAACTGAACGTCGCTCGACATGTCAACTCCCAAAATCCCAATACTCTTACCAATGGTGAGTGTAATGCCCTGGAACTGCGGCTCTATAACAAACGGAGTTTTTTAGTAGTAAACGCGCAGACTTGTCTTCGTGAGGTTGAACTGGACTAAATTTAGTCTATCCCATCCCGAGACCCGCCCCAGAGAGATCTCGATTTCAGACACATGTCTAATTCTGCTGTCCTCAACTTGAGTTCGAGAGATATTAGTGCGACCTGTGTAAAGCGCTCTCTCCATGCTATCATTCGCGTAGCAACGCATGCTGACACTGTGTGCCAGCATGTCGTTGATGTGCAGGATGAATAGCGAAGCCGCCTAAGCTCATATAGGCAGTCGTTAATCAGCTGGCGATCTTCCAGATACCTAAACAGCTGGGTGTTAATAATACGCTCCATTCCCTTCGAGAGCAGAGAGGTTATTGCAACAGGCCTGTAGTTGAACGGATCGCTTCTGTCACCCTTTTTGGGGACAGGATGCACTAAAGCTGTCGTCTACGAAGATGGTACTTGTCTTTTATTATACGAGAGCTTGAATAGGCGAGTTAAAACGGGACACAATTCGGGAGCGCACATCCTTAATACCACTGTAGGGATATTGTCCGGCCCATTCGACTTCTTGATGTCTACGAGAATAGTACACGCCTGACATCCTTCTAAGTGAAACTTATGTCAGGCTTAGAGTCCACGCATTGCGGGATAGTAGGTAGTATGGCTCCCCCATTATCAAGAGTCGAGTATGAAGCCAAGATGGCACCAAGGAGATCGGCTTTCTCCTTCGCCGCATAGGCCAGGACGTCATCTGCTTTTCGCAGCGGTGCTAAAGACGACCGACAAAAGTTTTTTTCGACGGCCTTAGCGAGAGACCGGAAAGCTCTACTCCCAGACTAGTGTCATTTACTACAGCTTCCTAAGATCTGGCCAGACTCTTTCTGCAGAAGTGTACTGTCAGCAATTGGAAATCATGGTAGAAAAGCTAGCCGTTAAACAACCGAGTCTGATTAATTGCTTCAGGGCACTCCTGATTCACGACAACTCTACACTCCATACTTCAAGACAGATTATTCCTAAATTGGAGGAGCTGCGGTTGTAATGTCTCCGACACCCACCGTACTCCCCGGACCTTGCTCCAACAGATAACAATTTTTTTCAGTATTTGGACAATTTCTTACTAGGGAATAAATTCAACTCCGATAAGGCAGTCCAAACCGCCTTCAAAGAATTTGTTGATTTTCGCTCTCACATTTTTTTCCGCAAAGGATTAAATGAACTATCTATGAAATAGAGGAAGTGCATAGATAGTAATGGTACATATTTTGATTGAATAGATATGTTATTTAATTTTTTTTTCCGTTTCATTTTCTTCGTTTAAAACTCTAATTTCGTACGTAAGGACCTAATATCAAGATTTTCTATAATAGTGCAAGTATCTTAATTGTATTTGCTTTTTTTTTATCTTTAAAATAACATGATTGTGAAATTTTTTTTTCAACAAAGAAACTAACCCATCATTCATTATCATGAAAAAACTAACCAACGTCACATAAATTTCATAGAACTTGGTTAAGCATTTGTTGACCGAGGCACATCAGCTACAACTTTATCTGCCAGTAAACGGGAGTAATCCCATTATATTTGGAATAACGTTTGATAGGCTATAATATTATACGAAGCATTATTACTTAGTCTTCTGTGGCTCTGCATTGATCAACCTTAATATGTCCTTATATTGATATATTGGGTGCACGTGTTTGGACTGCAGTCAACCTTTTGAGTCGCCTTCGGCTACTTGTTACCTAACTCTTTCACATACAAATATAAAATATCAATTAACTAACTGTGACTTGGATTTGATTTTGATTGGAATTGGTGCATGTGACATTTAATTAAAGGATTCATCATTATCATTGTCATCATAATTATAACATAATTATGTACTTTATTTTGAAAGATTGGTGTGGATATTGTTAATCTTATTGTCACGGTCTTTTTGATTTGTGTATGAATTATTAATTATTTAAATATGCGTAACAAGAATGCGTAACATGAGAAACAAGTTTGTCTGTGATTCTAAAATAAACGTATTGATGAATAATAAGTGTATTTTTTTCACTAATATTATTTAACAGTGTCTACCCGAGAGCGATGTTCACTCCGGTGACACCGTCGCGCGGCTCGCGGCCAGCTTCGAGCACTCACGCGTTCACTTCCGATAGGATCATACGCATTACGTACATACCTATTGTAAATTTATTTTATTTATACGAATAAACCATTTTCAAAGGAACTTAACAAAGAAGTCATTGGCAAGCTCTCCCTCTCACAAACGAATAGTTTATCTATCGATGAATCGAACTCGGAATAGTTCTAACTTCTAATTTACAGTCATGGACAACATCAGGTAAAAATATAATTAAATACCCTCACTATAGTCATCACTACTTATGTTTCATGAACAAAACGATTCCGGTCGTAGAAATACATTTTCTGCTTACGCCTTTTTTTATTGCATAAACTGACATACAGGCAAACGGGCCACCTAAAGGTTAGTGGTCACCGTCGCCTATGCACATTTGTAACATCGGAGGCATTACTAACGCGTTGCTAGCCCTGAAGGACTCTGTTCACCCTATTTTTAAACAACTCCATGTCATACTGCGTTGGGAAGACATAATGAATATGGTAAAAGAATAATTTAAAAAAAATCGACGTACCTACCTTTATTACGTATAAGGTGAATGAGTACATAATAAAAACTTTACTAAATAATAAAAACTTTAGTAAATAATAAAAATTTTAGTAAATAATAAAAAAATAGTAAATTTAAATTTAGTAAGAACTGTTAAAATTAGTAAATAATAAAAATGTTAGTTAATAATAATTAATAAAAATGTTAGTAATATGAAATTTAACAAGAGCTGTTAAAATAAAAAAAACTTTAAAGTTGTATGTAAACACAGTATAATTTATATAATTTGGTAATGTAATCAATTAAGGCCTAGGCAAGTTAGTAGTGCATGTTGTGATTACGTCTGATTGTGAGATCGGTTAGCAATACTCCACACACGACATTCTGTATTTTATGATTGTATCTGCTGATTCTTGCGTTAGTCATCCAATAAATAAATAAATTAAGAATTACACGGTACTAGGGACATATGTACATGGTATATGTCTTTGCTAGTAATAATGATTAGCACGTACTGTACGAGTAACACGGACACTGTAACACACACTGTAACATGTTTTTCTGTGCACGATTTAAATATACCTGTGATTCATCCTAGTACCGTGTAGGTCATTGGGAAATTAAATACCCATTGCCTTTACTTATGGTTAATTTACGACGACGTTCCTAAGACAATGGCACCAATAATAGAATAGTACACATGTAACTGTTGAGTTTACAATTAAGTCCATAAGTACAACAAAGTAGTTGCGACAGCTTACCGCAGCAAGATGCGGCGTCGTAAGTGGGGAAAGAGTGACAATTACTCATTTGTTGGAACCTACAAGCGGTACGTGATACGCCTCAAAGTGAGGACGAGAGTGCATCATGACATCAAGTATGACATCAAGCCTTGGAAAGTAAGATACATAAATAGTTGTGATTTAACTGCCTACTCGTACATTGTTCTATATTAAGTTAAATATTACGTTTAAGTCCGATGAAATACGCGGTAAACCCATTGTCATACACCGGACACATTCTAATTAGAAAAATCTAATAGCACCGGACCCGGGATTTGAACCCATGACCTCCCGATCGGCAGTCGCGCTTGCAACCACTCGACCAACGAGGCAGACAACGTACTACTATGGTAGAACCTCATATAGGTCTGAAAATGGTGAGACCATGCCGAAAAATAAACGTGATATAAGACAGAACGTATATAATCACATTTCTTCTGTGTTTGGGCGAATACATAATGTGTGTATTCAGAAATTAGTGATATCAACTGCTCACTTTTATGTCCTCATAAATTATTTGGACTTTCTTGAAAGAAAATCATAATAAAAATATGTCATCACTTTAATCGATTAGGTATGTATCCCGTAGTAGTACCAGTACTACTAGGAAACGAAAGAAAAGCCTAAAAAAACAACTCTAAGCGCAGTTTTTAATTGACCATTAATCATTAATATACATTATTCTTTTATAGGGACCCTTTGGTAAGACATTCGTTTCTTTCCAAACTTAATTATATTCAGGGCAGAATATTACTGTAATTGACGAAGAATGAAAATACACGAGGACTTAACTGGAGTTTTTGTTATAGCAACAAGAATCGGCCCGCTTTTAAATATGATGAAATGGATCATAACACGGACTTACAATTTATTGACATCTAAAACGCCAAAAGGTTGTATTATTTGGAGTTAATTATAAATTTCCTATTCCTGGCGATGGATTCCTGCTTTTTGTTTGACCTGGTTTAACACTTACGGAAGTTAGTTGCATGAAGTTTTTCAATTAAACTTTTCAGCTCATTCAAAGTGTTGGAGAGACAGCGGAAGCAAATAATTAAATATGGAAATGTGAGATAAACTATCAAGTTACTCTCCACGCAGTAATTGTATAATTGTGTCACTGAGACGCAGTTTGTTAATAGGTTCATAAACGAAGACCGAGTGAAAAAATACAACTTGCGTAAGAAAGATTATTAAATAAAAAAAAATGTAACAGCACATCACGCCCGTATTTTCCTGAAGGTCCTATAAATAGTGTATTTACTGCAGTGCGACTGGGAAGTCCAAGTTAGAAAAACCAAAAAACCCAGTAACACTTAACACCCAATATACTACCTACCAACTTAATGACCGTTACATCATGATCTATACAATGTACAGTGTGTTTGTAATATTAAAATAACCGCCGTCCGTCCGTCCGTCCGTCCGTCCGTCCGTCCGTCCGTCCGTCCGTCCGTCCGTCCGGCGGTCCGTCCGTCCGGCAGTTCGTCCGTCCAGCGGTCCGAACGTCCGTCCGTCCATCTGTCTGACTGTTTGTTCCGGCTAATCTTTGGAACGGCTGGACCGATTTTTACAGGACTTTCACTGGCAGATAGCTGTTGTAATAAGGAGTAACTTAGGCTACTTTCATTTTCGAATTATTAAGTAAAGTAGTAAATATAATTGGAGTGTCTCTCTGTAATCTCTAATAAATAAAATTTTAGTGTCTGTTTGTAATATTAAAATAACCGCTTTTTATTAAATGCATATATATGTACACGGTACATATACGAAAGTAACAATTTTTTTTATTTTTGTCTGTATATGTATGTATAAACACATGTATATACATAATACAACTTCAACTTCAGCTTCAACGATTTTCATGAAATTTATCGTGCAGGGGGTTTTGGGGACAATAAATCGATCTAGCTGGGGTTCATTTTTAGAAAACGCCGTTTTATGCGTCGATTTATGAGCCAATGAAAAACTCCTACAATATCATTAGAATGCGAAGGAAAATTTCGCTACCGTCTACAAGGTTATAATATAAGAAAAAATATTATTAGAAGCCCTTTTTATCAACGCATCTAATTCCTTTTTTAAAACAATCAAAATATACCAACCTCAGCCCTGGTCATCCGGCTAGTGATCATTCAATTGAGATGTTGAGTGACATTATTCATACACCTTTGTTTTAACACGTCAATAATATTTATTTGAAATCAATACAGATAATTCAAGGTCAAGTTCTTTAATCTCAAAAAAAACGTAACATCATACCTGTCATCCCCGAAGTGGTAGGCAGAGGAGTGTAGTAAGTACACTCCCACGTTTCACCACGTTAAGTTTAAGTCCCATAGAATAGATGGTCAGATTATAACCATACAGTGGGCTCAAATCCAGATTTCGAGTCACTCGAGTCGGGATTTGAACCCAGGACGTCCCGATCAGCAGTCGCGCTTGCAAGAATTCGACCAATAAGACAGCCGAGTTCCTTAATCTTAAGTATTTATTTAAATTCTTTCTCTAACTAATTTAAACATAATAAATAATAATGCACTATAATGTGACAGTCGACTGTGGCCACTTGACACCAGGTGGCCCGTCTGTCTGTTTACCGAGCAAATACATGTATCAATATATAAGTAAAAATATATTAACTTTTATATTTCTTCGTCTACAGGGGATTAAAAATTTATTGGCCAATATTGAACATCTTAGTGTTATAAAACTATGTAAACTTTCTCAGTATTTGTATGAGTAGGTCACATTGAACACAGCACATTTAGGACGCGTTAAAGCTAAATCTTTTGTTATGGTAGGAAACCAGCTACCATCCTTGCAACATTCCATTTTTGATGTATGGCGATATCTTAAAATTACAAATGTTTGCCGGTCCAGGCTATGAAGATTCAACCGCTTCAAAATAAACACGTGTATGCGCGGTCTTTCACCTCGCCCTTCGATCTGAACGTACACAAGGCTCGGTCAGATCGCACACTTCGTTTCCATCTCCCGTTGGTATACCTTTCTGAGAATGGCTAGGATTGGTGAGGTCATAATTGCAGCTTATTAAAATGCGATCTTCAGCAACCTTTGCGCTTAAACAAGTAACTCAATAAATAATCCATACAGTGCGATGTATTACATCGCAATTCACAATACAATGGGCTATCAAAACCAAGCCGATAACGCGCGGTGTACTCGTACTGCACACTTAATGTAGTCAAAACGTAATTTTTTTAATCCCTTGTAAAGTTATAAGCGCTTATATTTAACTAGCAGTCTTTCGTATCAACTGGCAAGATCTAATGTCAAGCAGTGTGAGTCGGATGAGTCTATAAATCTTATGATAATAAAATGAGCAAAACACATTATAAACTTACAAGCTAACGTTACAATTCAATATATAGCAATTCGATGGATTACTGGCCGATTTTTGCAATTTTACATGAGAAAATTCCTTTGCGTACAACCATTAAAACATATTCTGTCTCTAAAAATATTAATAAAATATAATTACAATTTTGAATATATGTACCTATATGTGTGAAACCATGTACATATAATGCCATAATGATCAACCTCGATCGATAATAAGACCTCAATTATTTTAGCTAGACATCCTTGTATGTCTTAATCGTTACTGTATAGGACTGCAGATGGAACGTTGGAACGTTTTTGCTATTATTGTACGAAATAGGTATGATTTAATGATCAATTTAAAATCCTGATATAACAATCTAAGTCATAAGATAACAATCGACCTAGGAAGTACTGAAGACGTATGATAATAACAATATTACAATTTAAAGAATATCATTTTGCTTTCAACGAACTTTGGTCAATTTCCAGGTGAAACTTTTAATAACATTTGAACGCTCTATGTAATGCGACACTTCTAACATACTGCAAGTGTGTTGCACGACATTATTTAAAGTTGTGCCTCATCTTGCGTTAGGAAATAATAGAGAAGAAATGCAGTCCTGTAACAAAATATTATTATATGTATGTAGAGTCACGGCGCTACAATACTGAGAAACCATTTTGTATAGACGTAATTGTATGAATATTTATTATGCTTCTCGTATTTACCTAGAAGTCATAAAGTTACGAGGCGAGAGGCCGGTCGATCGTGAACAAATATCATTCATAAGCAGTGGTGTACAAACTGACAGATATGACTCATAGATTTCTTCTCTACTAATTCACATGTTTATCTGACAGTCTAGTAACAAAGCGTGGCTAAAATATAACAATATTACAGCTGTGGAACCAATTCAGAGTGTGAATACGATATAGAACGATAGAGTAGGTATGTCGTAATAATGACGTACTCGTATGTACATATGTAGTTTGTTCCTACGCGTAATGTATGTTCCAACGATAACAAAGCACATTTTTAAGAATAATAATATAAATAATGAGTACGATTATATTATGTGATGTAAATTTTAAATATAACATATGTAACATCACGCCTGTAATCCTCGAAGGCGTTGGCAAAGGAGTGTAGTACACTCCCACGTTTCACCAGGTACGTTTAAGTTCCACGGAATAGGTGGTGAGCCTATTGCCATACACCGGGCGCAATTCCAGACTCCGAGTCACTACTAGAAATTCTAAACTATAAAATCCAATACCACCCGACCCGGGATTTTAACCTCAGGACCTCCCGATCGTCAGTCGCGCTTGCAACCTCTCGCCCAACGAGGCAGTCTAGTGACATATGTTTATGGAAAATTTTTAGCTTATTATTATAATACTTGAATTGGATTTTTACATTTGATGTAAGTACACTCATAAGTAATATTTAGTGAGAACTCCAGATGAATAAAACTCCTGTTTCTGTCCGGCGGCAGCGGTGTCTATTCTGGAAGTAGATCACGATTTTCCATCCAATGTCTCTATTGAAGACTTACTTCTTCTACTTCTTTCTTTGAGATCTGGAATAAATAAAAACATATATTAAAATAATGGTATAAATCTATTAACTCACACATAGATGGACCTAATGGACCAGCGTGATCCAGTACACTCAAAACCCATTAATTTGTAAGGATATATTGTACAACTACATATACCACGTCACTTAATAAAATATCACGTAGAGTAAATTTTGCATGACACCTTAAGTAGGTGTAAGCCGCATCTAAGTAAAATACAAATATATTTTTAAGCGTCCGTTTTTGATTGCTCTTGATCTTTCTTTGCGCTTGTTATATGCTAGGCAAATAAGGTTAAGCCTTAATTGACACTGTTTTACGTCGCAACGTACACACCTCGTTACCTCTCACCGTGCCACCTTACTGTTACCTCTCTACGTTTGTTTAATGCAGACAGAACAACATATTTTGATTCGAATGAGCGTCATATCAAAGTAAATATCGAGTTATTTAATAACGGACTTTTGGATAAAAAGTAACGTAACATTATCACGCCTCTAATCCCCGAAAAACTAATTTCGTACTTTGACAAACGCGGAAGGAAGTAAGTCGTTTCGAGCTGGCTTGGTACGGTAAGTTTCCATATGATTGAAATCTTATCAGATCAGATCAGATCAGGAATACTTAGTTCGTACAAGTACACTACAATAGTGGGAAGTACCCTATTCGACTAGTACATTTATCTTATTTGAAAATACCAGCAAACGAGCAGACGCAGGAGCTCAATGTCAATTAATATGGCTCATATGAGGCGCTGATAATAATTTACCCAACCAATATTATAATTAACGCCTAATGTCAGCCATGGGCCATTCGCAAGTGTGCGAAGTCTGGCAACACGCACTTAGCCAGCGTGTGCCCACCAAGGCCTTAAACTTCTTATTCTGAGAGAAAATCA
Organism: Parelbella ahira ahira; assembly: GCA_018244795.1. NCBI lineage: Eukaryota > Metazoa > Arthropoda > Insecta > Lepidoptera > Hesperiidae > Parelbella > Parelbella ahira. The sequence goes on from DWME01000853.1 coordinate 24,602, forward strand.
TTGTTCCAATAGTGGAATGATAGAAGGGCCGAGAAAAAAAAGATAAAACATACAAACAAATCATCAGTAAGAGCACAGGAATAAAACTATTACCAATATTATGTTAGTAAGTGCGTGTGCAGGTAGTGTGAATATTCGTCCTACTCGAGGCTGGTCACAAACATGTTTACACCTAAAACGGACATAGTCGCCTCGACTGCCTCGTGTGTCGAGTGGTTGCAAGCGCGACTGCCGATCGGGAGATCCTGGGTTCAAATCCCGGGTCGGGTATTATTGTATTTTTCTTATTTAGAATTTCTATTAGTTACGCGGAGACTGTATCAGTGCCCATTGTACGGCTATAGGCTCACCACCTATTCCATGGGACGTAAACGTAACTGGTGAAACGTGGGGGTGTACTACTCTCCTCTGCCTATCCCTTCGGTGATTACGGAGAAAGTCGCCTTTAGTACGCACATGGAACAGAAACCAAAAATAATGAATCAATAGATAATTTATTTATTTTTTAACATTTATTTAATAACATTTATGCCAAGTAATGTTATTTATCAATGAGTTAACGATATCTACACAAAACCTTCCAACCAAGAGAATCGAAACTCAATGTATATAAAAATAAGGAATGCTTACAGCCTTATGTATTATTTTAAAAAATTTGAACGAAATACTTGACAAGATAGGTATGTGAATAAGACAATAATTTAAAAAAAATAGAAAAATGACTTCTCAGTGTGCATAAATGTAGTATGTTTGGCGACGAGGTCTATAATGTATAATATATAATATAGGACTATAATGTATAATACCCTATAATAATAAAAAAATAAGGCTGAGTCAATCGGATGACTCTTAATATTAGTCATTGAACGGTTTCAGGGTCATAGCCTCAGCGCGCAAAGAAAAATCATATCATCTTTTGACATTATCTTTTATCTTTTATAAATTATCCATTGAAGAGAAAATATTTGTTTTACAACTTTATGATACGATAAATTTGGCGTGGTACGAACATTAGGGGTTTGTTTAGCGATAACTCGTAGGTACAATGAAATGGTAGCACCTAGGGGGCAGTACCTAGCGGGCAGTACCTAGCGAGCAGTACCTAGTAGGTGGGCGCCTGTTACGCTATATAGTGAACAACGTATACTGATATGGGGTTAAATGAAGCATTTTATATCAAAAGTTAAATAAACTAATTAAAGTCGAACCTATAAGAGTTGTGGTATTATTCAAAGGAGTACGTATCGGTAAAACGGCAAAATGAATGAAATTTTAAAAATTGAACAAATTTCGCATAAAGTCCATTTTTATACCAGTTGTACTTGTAACTTCTATGATGTATCCAACTCGTCAACATGTTGTTCTTTAATTCACTCTTACTTTAGATCTATATTGTACTAAAGGACAATTTGATAACCAAACATAAAAAGTAAGTATATAATAACATAATAAGTTAGCAGCAGTAAGATAATGACCACACTACATTGCGCAACCGACTTCTGAACATTTTCTACAAAGACGACTTACCACCACCGTGACGGGGCAAGCAATTGTATCTATTTTGAAAGAACTATCAACCCACCAGTAATTATAATATAATATCGATCTTATTTCAGTAGCATTAGACAAGAGTTAACAGCCTAAATGACGTTCAAGTGTCGGCATAAAAGTTTATGAAATCATATATTATAGGATTTATAGGGTCATTAATTTTAGCTCTAATGATTAAAAAACTGCAAGGACTTCTGCAAGCCGGAAGTTTTCCATATTACGAGTATAACTGCAAGTGTTTAAATTCCTTTTACGCCTAATACGCTGCATGCTTCTATACGTCTTATTCATGTCCAAGCATGAAAGGGTTCCTCTAAAGAAGACAGTATCCGGTAATGGAACGATAAAGGGGATTACGGTGATGACATTAGAATAAACAAAGTTTCTGATGACGACGGCGGCAACGCATCGGGCACTCCTCTGATATTGCAAATGTTCGTAGGCGATGGTGACCACTCACTGTCGGGTGAACCGGTTGCCTGCTCGCAAGGCTAAATACGTGACAAAAAATTATGAGAATCATTATAATAATGACATGCTCAACTGATGGGACGGGTTAGCCGTGAAGCATTTTAAAAAGAATGTTCAGTTTAAAATAGTAAAACTTCCGTAGCTTAAGTAGTCACTTTCGCTACCGCGGCGGTGAGAGTAAGATACGATGCTGTACACCGAGGGCATCTCACTTCTAATTTTAAATCCTATTACTTCCTGACGTTTAAATTTTAATAAAATAGTTATAACGAATTTTGAATAGCAACTTCATTTTACTTTTGCACTATCGGCGCTCTTGATTGAAATGATTTATGTGTGTGTCTGAGGATCTAAGGTGATAAAGAAATACAAATAAAACACGACAGGCTCGCTAACAGACAACAGAGATAAATATACTGACATCTAGTATACATATAATAAAGACATAAAATTGATAACTGATTCATTACTCATAAAGTTGAGGATGTAACGAGTTATCACTGTCCTGTCACACCAGAATGTGTTGAAGAACCAATCGGTAATCATATGATTAGTCACGAAGATAACTATTGAATAAATTCTTGAATTCATTGAATTGTTAGTATCTTTCTGATAATTCAAATTTTCTATGATACATTTTCGTTGATATCATATTTCTATTAAATGTGGAATTAAATTATTGTGAGACATGTCTTTTCTTAACAATTTTTTGACGTAGTCTTGAATACGACTTGGCAATCAAAAGACCGAAATAAAATGTATAAATCAATATTTCTACACAGTATTGTCTTAAATAAACATATTTCTTTAGTTTAATTTTCTAAACAATCACATTGAGTTCTATACGAAGACGCGCCATGTTTGTTATATTCTATCGAACGTTTAAGTGAATAAATAATAGTTTAAAAAAACTAAAAAACACGCTTTTATTGCTAATCGAACTAAAAACTAGAAAATATTTTTTTATGACAAAGAGATTATAGTACAGTTACATCGCCTCAAACTAAAAGTATAATAAAATATTAAGTTGTTAACAGAATAATTCAATTTAGAGTGAAAATCGTGGGGTGCTTGATATTTTAAATAATACAATCATTCCATTGGCAACCATCTATGACAGGATAGTTATGAACCGTAGTTAAATGCACCCCACGCTTCCTGAAAAAAAACCTGAATAATTAATTCAGGTTTCTTTTTTGTCAAATTAATGGATTGTCATCGGTCCTTGATACGTGTGCAAAGTTCCAAATTAATCTGACTTTTGGAAATTGGTGAAAATTGAGCTCAAACATTCCGTTACTTACATACTCGTACATACAACCCAAGCTAATATAAAGCGTGTAAAACTAAAAATTGGCAAGCAATAGAAATAAGTTTATTTGTTAATTCATATACATGAAAGCAAGAAAGACATATGTAGGTTAAATGTAAAATAATAAGAATTGATATATGAAAATAATATAGGTACCTACATAGTTACATCGATAAAAAGTTTTCGACCGATCTTTTGTATTTCATTTGTAGTGGCTAACTAAGGCAAGTACTTACATACCTACATGTAGTATACAACCGCAATAGGTCAACAGTATAAAATATGATTTTCACCATTCCTAGTTAAAACTAAATTTAATATTGAAAATGCAAATGTAAATTACGATGACGATGGCGATATGATGACGAGGGTGAGACCGCCGCACGTAGTAAAAGAAAATCTTTTCCAAGTATTTTCACTTCACAATTTCACCTTTTGCACGGGACGCACAGTGCTAGCAGCCTGCAATAACCCAGGGGACATTGACGATCACCGATCAAGGAACGTTTTGAACGTTTAATAATTTCAATTTGCACTGAACCATTTGAACTGTCTATTCGCGAATCACTTGTATTATTTGATATTCCTGTCGGTAATGGTCGACTGTTGACGGTCAACGTCGCCAAGACGACACACAGAAAACAAAACATACAGTATGACAACTTCATTTTGTGTCTCCGGACGCCAAACGTATTTCACGTACTGATCGTATGTGGAACCACCTCGCTTATATAAGGCCGTCGCTTTTATCAAGCATGACTCATTTATCCTTTCCGTTATTCACGCCGCGAGAGATTTCTCATCCGTAAGCATATCAATTAGTACTTTTAACCAAAATATTTTAGATTTTTAACCACAACACTCGTTTTCGCGTATGAAAGGAATTGTAATGACCATTTTCTGATTTTTTAACCTGCAGTCGGTAAAATGACCAATTGAAGAAAAAAAAATCCGGCAATTTTATTCATAAGTATTTTCGCTCTCTCCGTACCTGGTAAAAAGATATGTAAATATAATAATAATGGTAATAACAATGAATATGCAGATGTAATTAGTGAAAGTCTAGTAGGTCGTGGTAGCCTAGTGGTTAAGAATTCAGCCTCTCATTCCGAGGGTCCTGGGTTCAAATCC
>DWME01000854.1:0-29059 GCA_018244795.1 Parelbella ahira ahira
CCAAGTTTCTGTAAAAACGATAATATCGTAGTAATTACAAACCACATTCTTATAAAGCTCAACCGTTTTTGTTCTTATGTTATTGTTATTAACAGATTCCAAATGCTTCGCAGATGTTGTTTCATCTTTTAGTACTTTATAAATTACAATTATTAATGGAACGTAAACACACATTTACTTATATTAATTTTTTTATTAATTTACACTCCAAAATATATTAATTTATGAATTTTTATATATAGATCGTCTGCAGGTTTATTTCGACGGCTTTTTAAAATGTAAATGTGCGGAGTGCGTCTCATTCCTGCGTCGTGACTGGACGCGGTCGCGACTCGTTGCCAATCAATTTAATTTGACGTAATTTATCGTTTATTTAAACTCACTGTCGATGCTGACATTGTGGCATTAAGCGTTGGATTTAAACACTGGTGACAAATGTAAAGTAATACATTTTTATTTCTTATTAAAAATCTTTAAGTACATTTTTGCTTTATCTGTCAAAATTTTAGTTTCGAAACACCTAGTTAAAAACCTTCAATATAATTTAAATATAATTTTGCTGAAACTAGGTTTTGAGAATTTATTTAAAAATTAATATTCTATGTACAATCTCGTGAAATATAATATTCGTGTACTGAATAAGTTTATCTTTAATCTTAGATGCTTTTTTCCAAAATTACTTGTGGTGAGAGTTAATGACTCGAAATAATAGAATATTCTATCAAATTACGGAACAATACTGCAATTAACGTTTAAACTAGCCGGCGACATCGAAATCCACATACAAATCTATTGACAGCAAAACGCGTGGGCTAGGGTGACAAAGCGTTGCATGTCGTCGGACAATGTTCGCGGGACACGAGGACAGCGTGTTCACACGATCAGATTGCGCCAGCTTTATGGCACCGAGTCCCATTAGTACCGGCCGCTGCCTGAATTGCCTAATTAGAATTACACGGTGCAGAACCGGTTCTTACTTTTCGCTATTGCGATGGTTAGTACCGATTAACAGCGAGGTTGTGGAAAAAAAAGAGTGAAATAAGAATGTGGCGTACTCTAGGGATTCTTCAGACTTTTTAGCTCTTATTTTAGATCAACTGTGATATATTGAGTGAGGTCCGAGAGCCGTCGTTTCTTAACTGAATTTATTTATTTTCATCACTTTAATGACATCATCTTTTTGTATAAAAGTTGCGATGCGAATTTTCCACGTAGTTGATTGTGCTAGGTAAAAGTTTTGAGGCGATATACGTAAGCTCTCTTCTGAAGTCAAAAGCCCCGTAAATTTAAAACTTATGAAGCCCAATTTTCATTACGGATGCAGTGGAATTTTATAGTGGCTCAGTTGGCAAATTAGTTTAAAAAACTGCCCCAAAAGTTAATTGAACCCATGTCGAAAGCATCTGCAGGTGAATGTTTTATTTCCGAGAATGCACTCTGTTTACTGACTGTCACCTGACGCATAAAAATCTTAATTTACGACTATTTTATTTTATCGCACCGAAGAGAACCAGACGCTTCTTGCCGATACTTTATGCAGCGGTATTATCTGAATTGTATGAACGTCCGAGGAGCGCACACATAAAGATATCAGTACCGTAACACAAAAACATTATCGTTGAAATATCGATACAATTTCCTTGATCAGTAAAATAAAATCTCGCGTCTTGACGTTTTGTCTGAATTTATGCACGCGCGCATCGAAAGGTTGTCGTAAAATTGAAGACGTTATGGTCGCTGATAAGTGCGATGTCGAGTATCGGACTGTCCCGTTTGACAGGTTTATTGTGGACACCCTACCGGCGGCCGATTTGAACTTCGCATTTTTATAGCGTACATCAGTTTTAGAAGACGCAAACAACTTATGAGTATTTATTGCGTGTTACTTTGCTATGTAATAACTCATTTTTTGTATCGGAGGAGCTACGAGAAGTATCAGTATTAATTTATTAAAATGTAATGCAATAAAATACTCTATGGTATGTGATACATTTGCGATTACAATATACCTACATAAATAACAGTTTAATAACACAAGTAATAGCAGACGTTTCTTGACAAATCACACAAGAATCGTATATAAATGTAAAGTTCCGACAAACGATGTAAAATAAGTCAAATAAACATGTCTTTAAATTAATAAAGCATTAAATTATTACATGTAATATGCGTCTACATGGTAATTGTGTTGAATGTGTAGGTATAGTACATAAAGTGTCCTTAAACAGTCATACGAATAAACAAGATCCGTTCGCCAAAGGGTTTGATCGACTGGTCGGTCTGGACTGGCCGGCGTCGGATGATGGATTGACCGATCGATCAGTCAACGTTCGACCAACACGCGGCTGAAGGACGCTCCTCGGAGCTGGAGAAACTTTTCGTCAATTTAAAATTTCAGAACTTGTATAATTGTTTAACGACAGCTTTATGTTATTTGCGGAAAAACAAGTGCAAACTCATTACATGTGTGCAAGTTCCGTACAATTAAAAAGTTGTTTTATTAGTAATTTTTTTGCTGTACCTGTATTGAAACGTTATCGTTTATACATATGTTTAGTTTGTTTTATTCGCAGTTTATTTATACTGTCTAGTAACGATCTTAGAATTTTATGGTTGAGTTTCAAGTATTAAGGTAATTACACACTGCGGCTGAAGATGACGTCGACTGATGATAGTAACAATGTTTTATATAACAGTATATGGAGCGCATTCACATTTTAAAATAGAGCCACGGTACGGTAAAAGGTCACTCTCCAAACGGCGATCAATCCAATTCTCGATGCTCTAAAATGATTTACAATTGGGTATGTATCGTAGCAAAAACCTCACAGTTTTGTCTGAACACGACCATAAATCATCCTTGTCGACGTCAGTCAGACTTCCTGAATCGAATTAATAGGTCACAAAAAGGTTAAAACGTCTGCGCCGAGGATCCATTGCGCCAAGTATCGCGCTAATGGCGGAGTTATCGGTCAATCGGCGCCTGCGCAGTGATCGATCATGCGCCGTTTGCACCAGGTAAACAATGTTACCCCTATAAGGGCTCGTGCACATCGCGAGGCGTGTTATCGCGAAGCGGTATACTGGCAATGGCATATTTGCAACAATATTTAGTAGTATTGAATAGCATTATAGAGGAATCGCCTAAAAAATTATGCATGAAAATGTTTATTTTTAAGATTCTCTGTTTTTTAATGATAAAACTTTGTTAGTATTAACAAAAAATGGATCTCTAAACCTGTTCGCTAGCCGTACCTTGTATAAGAATTGATAATCTCATAATGAAACATCCCTATGAATATTTAAAAATTTAATTTGTTAATAAATTACACATTAATTCTACAGTTGGCGTTCGTGTGACAATACCCTTATTTGCCACAACTTTGGACGCGTGCGTTTTTGGATAAACTTTTCAGAAACCGTAATAAACTCTTATAACATTAACATAGAGCTAAATGTCGCGTGTAATGTGTTTTTTTGATAGTTGAAGGTAATATTAATTAAGAGAATATTCATGTGGGTAGGCAGTCAGCGTATGATTGATGCTTTGTTAATATTTTTCGGGTCCATCGAGTGTTCATATCGATCACCATATCCTTTATTATCTGTGCGTTCTATATCTATACCAACAATATTTGTAGTTTGTCCGTTGTTTTTGTTGTCAAATAATAAATATTTCCTAAAACGTATATTTTTTTCTAGAAATTTAAGTTAATTCGATATATTTAAAATAGTGCAAAGCTTAAATCATTTATTGTATAGCGTACATACCTTTATTGAATAGTCTTTTTAGTTAGCTTTTATATACTACATTTTTAATTAAATTAACTTTTTGAAAATGATGTACCTTATTCCGCATTTTTTTAAAGGAATTGTTTAAATAAGCAATATTTAATTGATATATGCATACTTAGTTGGTCCTATAAGGGCAGACTATAGGTTCCAATACATTGTATTAAATCTCATTTAAAACTCGGGTACATAAGTAGGTACTAGATGTCATTTGGACCGGTACCTATACAATGAAAAAAATTCAGCTTAAAAACAGTATACAAAAAGGAGCATATAATAAAAATAAATGATAAAGTAGTGGTTTCGGAGGCCCTAAGCAGGGGGTTTTTACTAATTTCTTAAATTTATCTTAAATGTCTTAGTCCACTGACTCTCCACTGTTTGACATAACAAAGCCTGAAGCTGACTTCATGGTTCTGCTCCAATTCATATTAGGGGAGATACAGATTCGAATATATTTAAAGAATACCTCACAAACAAAAGAAAACGAAATTCTCTAGAGGCATAAATCCTTTCGAAGATTTTATACGGAGTTTTTACATTAAAGCCTATTTATCTTTTAAAAGTATGGAAATTCATTTATTATTACCACATTTTACACAGTACCTACTATAACACTTCTGTATAAATCCTAACAATGTGGAACGCATTATTATTCATTGTTACCAAAAAAATATTAATTGTTATCATTAATTTAGGTTTTTTATCTTTACTAAATTCTTATTTCAGCTTTAGATGCGAAATTGAAATTGAAATTTATCACTGTTAAAATTTTAGTTCCGTTATGTTGCAACGTCCTCGAGTCGAACACAATCAGCGACTTGAGGCCGGCGATCCAACGTTGAGGTTGCATGTTAAGTTTGTTAAAGAACAGCAATTTGTAACAAAATGCATTCGGTCCCACATTTCTGGGTACAACTAATAGCTGGGAAACGTTTATAGGCGCGTCGCATGCGATACCAATTATTTAGTTTCAGGGTTTCGCTAAAGACGCGGCCATAGACACAGATTTGTGTTTGTTATTCTGATAATGACGTCAACGCCCTTAAATAAATGTATGTTTGCGGCACGAACATAAGGCTTTATCTAGGGTATAGATCAATATTAATGATATATATTGTTTGTACGAAATCGATGTTTGGAAAAAGAATATTCCTGGACATGGTGCATCTTCTATATTTCACTAAATTATATTTAACTTAAATATTCACATACCTATTAGATTAGCCAAATATTGACGAAAGTGTATCTATACCAATTTCCGATAGATTTATATAATTATGCTGTCAATAAAACCATCTAGCCAATTATCAAATACTTTAGCATCCATCGCTAGGACTGAAATGCGTACACAAAGTAAAATTCGTGACTTAAGATCTTGAAAACCACGCATTCACGCAACGGCATTAAAAAAAAACTCCGCCAATCGGCGCAAACGTAACGAGCGGACCATTTGTCAATTACTCGTCGCATATCGCATCCGCCGGGCCATCTTGCGTCCTCTTGTAGCGTGTAAATGTCAACTGGCGGTCCACCAATTACAAGTCGTCGCGGGCGCAGCGCTGACGGCAACAACACAACGCCGATACCATAAAGCCTCGAGCCATTTATAGAAGCCAGTTCCAATTAATGGGCCACCGACATCCGATATTCGTTTCGCACCCTCAGGTGTTAATGACCGCTGTACCGGTCATAGGCCAGTGTTTTGTTTTAACTCAGCGTTGTAGGGTTCTCATTGGGCCTAATTGTATTCGTGAGACAATTTGCCGATTCAGCGATCTGTTTGAGTGTTTCTGTTAAGTTTTTCAACGGTTTGTCATCTTGTGATCGTGAATATACTTTTTTAAGTTTGTTGAATGCTGGCAATATTGTTCAATGTTTAAATAGTGCAAGATGAATTGTCCTTTAACATAGGTGTGTCATCTAAATTGTGAACAAAAGGAATTTAATTGATTTGTTGCATGTAACAACAACTTTATGGTCCGGGGGTCGCGACACCGCATCTATTACGTTGCAACGCGACGCCAGCGGAAGACATCCGCGTTCGATATAATTTAATAGCGCCCAATCCCCCCCCGGGTTTTAATGTAACTCCAAACCCCCCGGGCATTAATAATTTCACTCTGAGTTCGCCCATTGTGCCACACTACCGGAGGGACACTCACGATCGCGCAGACATCATCGCTGCCTATCTCGTAATTCCCCGACGGTATCCGATCTCATCCCATGTAGAGAGTCTAACTTAATATGTGCATCACGACAACCGCGTATATGGCCCGCCGCACCGCCCAGACTCCACCGGCCAATCCTATCGTGCATTTAAATGCCTCCGCTCATTGTATGTATATCGAGCCACCACGAATAAATTGAGTTTTCCTCAACGCATCGAAGTCTTCAGACGCCCGTCCGTAATCCACCCGAGGAGGATTTAAAAGTACTTATCCCCGGTCGCTGCGGACCTACAAATCAATCGTCCACCCGCACTCCATAAATTAAGTGGCGAAACAATGACCCTAAATTATTGGGTCTCCTTTATCTGTATTGTTCTTTTTTCAGTCGACGCTCACACAAATGAGATTGGGCCGGACTTATTAGGCTTCGGAATTTCGCCCGCGGCAGATCGACGGCGTCGATAGCGATGGGGAATGCGTGGACGGATCCACGTTAGTTATTCCACTTCCTCGTGTGACGGTAGACTATTCGGCCGGAGTTTTGCTAATGGTGCGTATCGAGGGTTCAATCATGGGCGTCGGCTGCGATATTTTTCGCTAGCGAGTCCCTCGCGGCCGCGCATTAACATAAAACAAGAAGGCATGCGCGCGCGCGTCCATATTTCTGCTACCGTCGTCGTGACGGCCGGCCGCGGTATTGTGCGCGCGATACAGATCTCCGAACGCATGCGCGCCGCCCCTGGATATTTAGAAGCTGTCTCTTAAATTCGCGTCCGAAGCGACTTAACGAGTCGCATTCTGCGTACGCCGACATGCAATCGGCTATTGTCCTTTTCCTTTATTTAGAACTGCGCTCCGTAAGTGGACGCCGTGGCCGCGATGAGAAAGAACTCAGTCAGTCGCGACAGTCGCGACAATAAGTGTGCCGTTGAAATTGCTAGGCCTCTATTAAGGTGCTGCTTTCCATAACGATACTTGGTATTCGTAGCTACAAGTAGATTTGTGAAAGATTTTCTCTTACTCTAAATAACTTACTATTTTAGGCGTGCAGTAAATAATAAAGGCAATCATAAATAAACGAGACATAGGTACAATCATTATAAGTTTACATTTATTTTCATTCTATACAAAAATCGAACAATTGACATTGCCTGAATGTAAATAAGCTCAATACTATAATAGTACCTTTGGTTAAAAACAACGTAGATATGTTTTCACATGTTGGGACAAGGAGTCACACCTACGATTTGTGCGCAAGAAAGTTGGATGTTATGTTCCATTATAGCATACAGAAGGAAATTCAGTTTCTGTTTTGATTGGGCACGTCATTTCCGTTACCATTTTATTTCAAAATTAGAATTTTCATTTCTGTTTTGGGGCTAAACAGTTGTTTGCATATCAAGTTCGAGAAAATCAATTTGCGGCAATCCCAGCAGTCCAATGCACACATGCCGTAAGCTCCTGACTCTTCAACTCATCGACTGGACTACATAGAAACTTAAGACCTCTCGAACATCTATATGCAAAATTTTGCAGCGTCCTCGAATATGATAATGAGTTCTATCTCCACGACCGTCTGCTCTCACAACGTTCTCATCAACCAATCGAATTTTCCAGAAATGAACTGTTATATTGTAATAAAATTCATAACGTGACCCTTTTATTAAGGTTTCTTTTTTTATTCTTTAGTCTATAGTATTGCTTTTTTGAGAAGAAAATAATGGTTGCAGTCTCTTGAGCTACATTTATTCATTTCATTGGGATTGGGATAGGCAGAACCTAATTATCCCGACAACGGGAAGGTCAATTAACTGGCAGTCATTTTAGAGACAGGTCGATATTCAGGCAGTAATATATTCATGAGTTACTTAGATTTTTGAAAAATTTTAGCTTGTATACGTTTCATAGACGTTGAATATAATTATAACTGTTTACTTTTAAACCTATTTACGTCAATCTATATGATCTAGTATTATTAAATACGTTAAGAACCAAGAAACAAAAGCAGACCAATCAGAGAAATGCTCAAAATAGTATTTCAATAACCATTGATAAATACACTAAAACACTTAAATAAAGTATCTATAAGAATTATTAAATAGATACCTATAAGTAATAATTTCCACAGTCTTCCAGAACAAACAACCAAATTCCTATAAAATAAATCAAACTTTCAGTAATCTTATAATATTTTAAAAAATGCAAGGAACTTTTTTATTAGAGCACCAACGCCGTCCCAGGTCCGACATGCAGAATATTGCACCGCTCTCGAGTATGATAATGTGCACGATCCTCAAGTGAGGGTCTAATCTGGAACGCAAACATCGGCCAGTGGTCTGCAGCGGAGACTGGAGAGTCCTCGCCGGTATGGTAATGCAGTCTTCGCTGCAGCCGGAGATGAGTCTTAATGCGCATCTAAATAGTATTTTGTTGTGAAATACTACTGCGGATAGAAAATACACGGCCGTACAAAACATTGAGCTAAATACGGGCTACATATTTTTCAGTTTCATGTGTAATACGAACAACGAAAACTTTTGTTCTCAGTTTATAATCATTAACAATCGTAATATTAAAAAGTTAGTTTTAACCACGATGTATTAGTAAATGTGACATAAGTTACTCCACTACTTAGATATTTATCAATTTCAAGTACGATATAGTCCATTATCCAATTTGAGCACCTAATTTATTTTTTATATGTAGGTTCCTATTTTATTTAACCACTTTGTCTATTATTATATTTGTATTCCTATGTTATTACCAAGCGTGCAGTTCTACATCAAATAACCTCATTTCATATTTAAGATATACATTTGAGAATATACCTTATATAGCCATATTTATTTCTGTTTACCCAACCCTCGCGCCCGTATGTTTCGCTCCCGGAGCGGACAGCGTTGCGACTCGCTCGCCGCCACACTCGCGTTATGGTAATGAGATCGAATCCGAAATTGGACGCAGTGTGACCGCGACTACGTTCGCGAGTTCGATTTATATTTACGACGCGATGACGCGGCTTACTATATTCAATATGCGGCTCGGGCGCTAAGTATCGAAAAGCAGTGAGCAACGAGAGTCCACGAGTTGTAGGGATTCAATTATAGTATCAAAGTTTTTTTAGTTTATATGAATGCTCTATTTATTCGGCTCTAAGCAAATAATTTGTAATAAAAAAAAACTCTCCATATAATCTCATTGCGTTATCATACGAGAACATGCATATAAAATCAGATTACAAGTATAGGTTATACAAATACACCGGTTTAAGCCGCGAACCAACTGGAAACAGAGACAGTATCAGTTGAAGTAAATAGCGCGGCCTTATCTTGTTATCCGCCGCGTGGCCAATCTGCGCAGTACCGTGATAAGGTTCTTTGTAAAGCTGTGTATTGAGCTAAACCTTCAAGTGTTTAATTGGCGAGAATCGTCTCCCGAGATTACCGGAGATTACGTTACAGATAACAGATAAATAAGATAAATGTAAGCGCAAACAGATAAATTATGTCACACATTTGTATGTGATACGCGCTTAACGTTATAATTGCCTGATAAGGAACTGTAATAGATATGTTTGGCGATATTTAGTGTAGCATTTTTGACCATTATCACAAAAATTGAGATATATTTATCTATTATGAATTTATATTTGCACATATACATATTTGATTTTGGTTGCGTTAGATTTCAATAATTTCTCATAACTCAATAACTGATATAACTATTCACATTGTTGCCAGGTTTCTGATCACCTTTATCACTGTCTTCCTGCGTCACATATTTAGGTTAATGTTCAAATTATGACCTTGCTGTGGTTTTCATGACTGTATCTGTGTGTGAATTGTTGTGTTTGTTTTGTTGTGTGAAATATTTTGAAAGTATTTTAGTTTGCGTAGCTAGTTGTGTTTTATGTACATATAATAGTTAATAGTATATATAATATTAGGCCTCTCCAATGGCACGCCACTAAGTTCAATCTTCAACTCTTCGCATCCAACCACTGCTAGCTACTTTACGTAAGTATATAAACCTGGCTGGAGAGGCCTATGTCCAGCAGTGGACGGAAGTAGGCTGATGATGATAATGATAATATATAATATTATATAATAGTATAATAGTTATTTGAAGAAATTTGTTAAAAATTTAGAGATATTTTGAGTTATTTTTAATTTCGATCAGTATCAAGCTAGCTGGATGAGGAAACAGTTAATCTTGTGACGTCCAGCCGGTTGCAGCTTTAACTCTGTCGACACCGAGAACAGGACTACTCTTTTGTGTGTCTCATTCTATTTTTATGTTTCTCAACTTATTTCTTTATTTTACGACGTGGTATCTCATCAGTCGAACGACTAGATAATTCCAGCAATATATACATATATATATCATTTATTCTGCTAACGCGGCTTAGGATTGTTGGTCACGCTGATGGTTACAAACGGTTATACGATGGTGCAGTAGCGTCGTATAAAAGTATGAACGTTAAAATATGTATATTGTTTATATACCTACTTATTTTAGCTAAATATTACGATTAAGTTTCAGTATCAGTACGGCATAATTATACCAAATCTCACAAATTTTAAAGGCATCCGTTAGAAACAGTAGGTAAATATGATAGACATGGAACTTGTAATTAAAATGTCAAAAAATATACATTTATCCATTAGTGGCTTTATTGTCTTCTCTCGCGCGGAAAGTCTGCTCCAAATTAACAGTCCCAAATTCTCGTAATACATATATTTTGACCTTATAATTCACAAACATTTCACCTAGTTTTATAACAAATTCTCGTTTTCAACACATTACGCTATCGTCTCTCCATCTGCGACCTAATAACTTTTTAAGGCTTATAATGTTCTAGACCGTAAAGCTTTAACCTCGAAGCTCTATTCATTGCGTTAAGTAAATCAATAAGCACTTTTAAACAAAGGTCAAATGAACATTCCAAGTTAATAACGGGCGGCGGATTAATTAATGACTATGATTGTTACAAAATCGCTAATCTTACGAAATTAATATGTCGTTTTATATCTGTCAAACATATTCTGTTAGTCTGTTTCTGTTGTTTGGAATTTAAACATAAATTTCGCGTTGTCATCTGTTGGATGTTAGTTTATTATCGATCTATAATTC
Organism: Parelbella ahira ahira; assembly: GCA_018244795.1. Lineage (NCBI taxonomy): Eukaryota > Metazoa > Arthropoda > Insecta > Lepidoptera > Hesperiidae > Parelbella > Parelbella ahira. The sequence goes on from DWME01000854.1 coordinate 11,097, forward strand.
TCCGAGCTTGTAATCTAAAGACCTTTTACACTTATTGGTTGCGCCACAACCAAACAGACGACCCATTTCGAATCCGTTAATATCGGCGACTCCGAACATGGGTATAATCGTGCGTTTAAATCGTTTGCACCTCTTCGCTTGCGCCAGAGATATCATTTTTCACAATAGCACCGACCATTAATCTGGGGGTCCTACTTAACTGTTATTGGTTTATTGTAACGAACACTAACAGGACTATTAAGCCGCTCATCGCTACCGGCGGTCACTTGGACGGTCGCGGCACAGAAGTCATTTTTCATAATTGCAACGACGATCAATCTTGCGTCGTCGACGGAAGGCACTCAAGCTCCGCTCAAATTTACGTGTTATTGTTGTTTACACTATGAGTGATAGCCGGCTCCGAACACCTGACCTATTTGCGTTATCGCATGCCTTTACCGACAGTTTTAATGTGCCTATTTAATTAACTATACCGAAAACGCTTTTTGTGGGAATATACTTTCTGTTGTGGAAAGGTAGCGTGTGGCTGTTTGCGATGTTACATATTTCTATTATCAATTGTAGTTGATGTCAATAGTACCTATACTTGACCATACGGTTGTCCACTATTTGGCATCTCTTAGTTCCTTCTATTTCCGTTAGTAAAAGAAGAAAGCTGATGTTCGAATCCAGCAGTACGTACCACAAAGACTGAAATAATTATTGCGATAATATTTTTTTATTAACTAAGATAACGTTAGAGTTTTATAAGGTGTACTATTATGATTTACTAATATTACAAAAGGTATTGAAATTAACTACTATCAAACATTTTCGAGAATTATTATAACATTTTTTTTTTTTTATATATTTATAAAAAAATAATAATTTTGTACGAAACTTATGAGCATAAGTTTAGTAGAGCTATTAAATTAAGGCTCTTAATATTATTCAGATAACAGTTAAACAAAAGTAGCATTAATCAAAAGCCTATAGAGAAACAATTGAATCACCGACAAGTATGCAAGTTCAAACCAGACACCATGGAACCCTTGACCTTCACAACCCGTGCACTACCTGGATTAAAAGCCCTTCAAATAAATCCCATGGAGAAAGATCCCCATAAATCTTCGAGCGCGGCTGGCGAATAAATATCTCAACTCGCGTTACAACCTTCGGATTCCGACCGCAGAAAATATCGCACCCGAATTCCGCCGGCCGTTGACAGGGCGAATGAAAAAAGCGCGAAATTCGCATTCCGTAGACCCCGCCCACGCGAGCGACAGGTGAATGCGCGAACGCAGTCGAACCTCGATTTGCTCTGTTTTCCCAGCGTGGAATACATTTAGCGAAATATTGATATACAATGGCTGTTGACAGCGCTATCTACGGCTCTGGGCTACACTTTTTATTGCGTTTTTGTAACATTTTTTTTGTTTCGTTGACATTGTTTTACTTAACGATAATCGAATAATTTCCGATAAATACCTACTTTTAGAACGCAAGATTAATCTGCAACGGAATATATGGTATAATATTGAAACTAATGTCGGCATTGATATAGTCTTTTGTCAATTAAAGTAAAACTTCTAATGATTTTCATTTGCGACTTATTCCAAGTTTATATTGTATCTATGCAGGACGATTTGATGACTTTTATTTTTTTTCTGATTTGATGACTATCAATCGTCAATATCCACTATAATATTGTTTTTGTAGAACATCATCTGCATACTTATATCACAAAATTTACATAGTCACTGTTGCGAATATAAATGTATATGTAGGTAGAGACAAATTCGTATCTGTGTACATAAAAAATGATAGATAGTTTGAAAATTGCTCATTAGCAAGCATATCGTCGTATAATCGGCAGCGGTACGATGTCGGAAAAACAAAAGTTGATAGGCGATGTATCACGATGCATATGCATGAAAACGTATAGCCGGAGAAAGACATACAACAATGCACAATGGGAGCATAAATCAGTATAATTAGTTTTGCCCGAACGGAGCGAAATCATTGGTCAAAACGCGTGGAGACCACGCCTCCTGTACCAAGTCGACGTTAGAGCAGGTACTTGGCAAGTTGGTTTGGATCAAACGTAACGTCAGCAACGAGAATCGCAACGAGTGACGAGTGATGGTTGAGCGATAATGTTCTGTTCATTGCGAGTGATATGACTCGTGTATCCGTATTTATACATATTTCTCGTTTGTTCCGTAATTATACATATTAGTTATATATATTTTTGTGCTATATTGTTACATCTATTTATAACTTTTTTTTTACATTTTTCATGGCACATTGTATATGTAAAACTTTGTTAGTGTAGTTATTTCTTCCATAACACTTGATTTTTTCATATAACCTGATTTTGTTCTTATCACAACATATAGTTTTTTTTATTTACATATGTTTACTAATGTAATTTGGCTATCTTCTTCTTCTTAATCGTGTTCTCATGACTCAGGGTCGTGACCACAAAATGTCATTTTGCATGTCGGGGTTGTCCAGGCCTTCCTACACTGGGCTGTGTGAATGGCCTCTTGAGTATACTTGGCTACTTAAGTATATGTATACTTGGCTGTAAATACCTCCAAATCTAAAAGTTTACTTGCCGTTACACGTCAAAATTGTTATGTATGTATTCATAGAAACTTTTCAGTTTTTTCACTTTTAAATCCCTTGCAAACTGGGCTGTATAGTTTTATTTGCGGTTTCAAAGTAGGTACATTATCACCGGCTCGGCTTTCAGTCTTCTAACTCTGAATATAAATTTGACGTCTGACTTAAATTGTAAGAATACATTACAAAAACAGATTTGTTCATTATGACAGGAGATTCTAGTACAACAGTGGAATGATAAATGGGTTGATTATAATGATGATTTTCTATTGTTAGATGAAAAAAATGTAACATCACGCCTGTAATCCCCGAAGGGGTAGGCAGAGAGGTGTATTACACTCCCAAGTTTCACCAGTTACGTTTAAGTCCCAGGGAATAGGTGGTGATCCAATTGCCATACACCGGACACAATTCCAGACTCCGAATCACTATTAGAAATTCTAACCTAGAAAAATCTAGTAGCACCCGACCCGGCATTTGAACCCAGGACTTCCCGATCGGCAGTCGCTCTTGCAACCGCTCGACCAACGAGGCAGTCAGATGAAAAAATATTTTAGATTCATGTTTTCAGCTTAAAATAATAGGTAGGTAGGTACTTCATGTAATATACATATATGTAGGTACCTACTTGTATATGTATCTACTTAACATTGATTTGTAAATTTTTTTATTTATTGATTTAGATTAAACTATTACTGATTATTTTAAATTTAAAATAATTTCTCTTATTTTCTTATAGATACTCGTACCCGTAGTACATTGTGAATGATGAGTCCAGCTTAAGTTTAAAACAATTCTTAACTTTGCATCAGTTTTAGTCGGTTATTTCGACTTTATTTCATACAAATCAAACACGCTCAACTCAAAAGTCGAAAAAAATTGCATTCATTCTATATTAATACTATGTTTTTATATTTTATACAATGCAAAAAGGCACTAACTAATTAGCTAATATTTCGTTTTCATTTTCAAAAAGAACACAATATGCAAGTGTTTTTCTGCTGACGCTACTGATGCAACTGGTTACATCGCCTGCACGCCGCATTCCGCGTGTGCTTACAACTGTTCTATCAACTGCGCGGTACATCCTACCCGATGGTAGAGTATTGTACTTGGTGCTACTTACTGATTTTCATCCGGGTTTTACGCGATTTTTGTTTGTGTTGAACGGTGATATACTGTATCCAGTAGGACGTATAGAATTTATTGTAACTTTTGTTCAAAAATCTTAGTAATTTTTGATAATGAGATTTAATAATCCTGTTTCTACATAACAATTCTATATTGGCTCACTACCTCGGCTCACCAACTATTCCATGGGACTTAAACGTCGTTGGTTAAACATGAGAGTGTATTACACTTCTCTGCCCTCCCCCTTCGGGGATTACAGGAGTGATGTTACGTAATTCTACACTGGCTGCTGATGTATATGGACGGCAGCGGCATCCTCGAAACAAGTAGTAGCACTGAAGCTGAATTTGTGCCCGATATATTGCTGAAGGTTCACGCAGTGTTCCATGGCAGGACGTGGAAAATCTGGTGAATCTTGAAAGTGTCCTGCCCTTCTCTGCCTATCCCTTCAAGGAAATACAGACGTGATGTTATATTATATTCTCAAAACACTTGCGTAATGACCTAAATGTCTTATAATAGAATATGATTGGGATGCATCATGTACCTATATATGATATATGTAAATGTAAGTGATTTGACTCGTTGTCGGACTTTCAGTAATGATATCTTTACCACATGTTACCATGTTAATATGATTAAGACAGTTTACAATTTTATATGTATGTTGGTCCTGTTTATGTGTTATGTGAAGAAAAACTCGTGAATATTTTTACTTTAAGGTTCCCGACATCGTACATGAATTAGGAAGAGCATATTTCATAATAATTATTAATAATAAATTTACCTCTTAAGAAATGTAAATTCTTTTCAATTCGATTTATAAACCATGTCATTATGATAGAGAAATATTTCATGTCAATGTTAATAATGTATATGTAGAGTTTGCAGATTTAAGGCTTTTACGCTGTTAAAGTCACAACAGCGGCGACACCGTGCCTACCTGCAATTTAATCGCTATCATTCCTGTATCTAACCGGATTTCGTGCGGCTGTAGATTATCGTATCTTATCTTTTAATCTATTCCGAAAGTAACATTTCGATCTCTATCCCTGACGTTTTCCTGATGTATATATCCTCTCCGGCCGATACAGGAACTGGAGACGTGTTCGTTCGTACACCCGTCGCGACTAGTAACAACGTGTCAGTAACGTCGCACGTAGAAAATGAGATCTTTTGCGGCTTGACAGATAGACGAACTCTATATCACTAAGTTTGATTTTAAGTTGACTATATGTTGTTTTTTTATGTTGTTAGTATTGTTAATTGAAAATATTCACTACATTGTAAACTACAATGTCTAATATTTTCACTCGATTACCCGAATTTTGGACGCTGGTAGCGCATTTTACCCATTTAGAATATAAATTTAACAAAGGGGTCAAACGTTATATCAGTAATCGGAGATGGTGTTTGCAATTACGTTCATTATGATTTTCCAATGAATGCTGCTTGGATTCCACATTTGATAACCATGCTATCAAGAATTCCGAAGCCCAGTATGCTGTAGAAGTGATGACTGGTAATGGCAAAATTTAGGACCATTTGGATACTTTGGCCTGGTCTATTATACCCTTCCGACCACTGGTCCATCAATGATTTAATGTATATAATGAAAATAACACGAGTTTTGATAATGCCTGCTCCTAGCTTCAGTCACACCTATACCTGATATTGAATAGTTTGTTGGTAAGCAATTTTCAACGACCATCTAAAACATACACGTGTATACATATACATGTACCTAATGCACTGAGTAGAAAAAAAATACTTTCAGATAAAACTGATAAAATTCATTATCCAACTATTCTATCAATCAGCACCGAAAATAAATGTGCGATAACGAAAACTAATAACATATAATATAAAACTAGCTTTCTAGGCGCCAAAATTTGTACATATACCAATGATTGATTTGTTTTAAAGTGCGTGTAATTATAATTTAAAATTGCACTGACATGCACATATTTATGACATGTTATACAGACTCTATGTAGTTTGGAGATCATGTTGGTTTTGTGTCAAATTTATTATTAATACTACGAAAGCTTTCAAAGAAGTTCTAAAATTGAATAAAACAGTTCTAGTTCGAGTCCGTACATTAGTACAAATGGAGTGGAGTCGCCCTCTAATGAGAAAGATGTCTTTTTCTCCCGCCGTAGACAAATACGGATCGCGGTGGCACACGATGTCGTCTCGGATTTTTCACATGTTACCGGATAATCCTTGTCCCGATTGGAGCACGATGGATTTGTCAAGTGTTTTGTTAGCTTTACTTCTTAGAAAACATTCGCACCAAACATGTATAGGTATACATATGTATAAAGCCGTTAAAATACATAAATGGTTAAATCTATTACTTAATGTAGTAAAAACTTTAGAATTATTACTCTTACATTGTACTGATGCTACTGTACTGTGGGGTGCATAATTATTACACGAACTTTCTTGAATTTATCGAGTGCGAAAAATAATAATTTTTCTTTAAATAATGATTCGTGACATGAAAGACATTCAAAGATTCCTTCTCTACATTTAAAATGTTGTTTCCAGTGTAACACAATAAACGATCATAAAAATCGCAACAGGCACCTTAAAGGACAAAGACACATTCCAATAAAATTCGAATTATAATAAAAATAAAATGGAAACCAACAAAATTAATTTCCACGTCACCTAACAAAGCCGGCGCCGCTGTACAACAGATACGAACAATCGATAGCATGGGGCCACGGAGTAATTATTCGAGTATATATCACATTAATATCGATAATATCAATCAACGTCAGCGCGCGAAGTTAAATTAATACCTTTATGAATCGAGTGTCGTCGCCAATCAATCAGGATACATGTTGATTGATGGCTGCCTGGGAACAAAATACGTCGGATGTTATCTATAGGATAATGTGGGAGGAATGTTTGGGATGGCCTCGTGGTGTAATTTACGATTCATCACGAAAAGATTCGGGTTAATTCAATCTTTGTAACTCAGTAAAAAATATCCCAGTTTGCTCTATTTACTTAAAATTTTTGAACAACAACCAAATGGTAGAGTTGTTGCCAAGTTGCCCATAGCTTGAACCATTATAGAGAATTTCCACGCCGCATGCTGTGTCATAGGCATCAACGCACTATCGAATAAAAGAGTAATCAAGCATAGGCCTACATTTATTAAAAAAATGTATTATGTATGTGGTAGTAATATTTTTGCGTTATTCAATTTTGGGAGAATTTGATGATTGCTTGAAATTTAATATTTCATAATGAAAATGTCGTCTCTCAAAACTCTTGCGGAAATAGCCTACACCCTGATAAAGAACACGGGCTATATACAATGCCTCTTAAATCAATCACTGACATAAAACAATATTAAATGATTGTCACTTCTAGTTTTAGTGTGAATAATCATGAGCAATATTTATAGACCGTTGGAATAATGGGACATGCAATGATTTATTTTCAAGAAATCGTCAGCAATATTTTTTATATCATGAAACACGTTCTAGATATAATTCGTTCATTATTCAAGTACCGCGGCATGCGACATCTACTCTACCATCCTTAGGGGCTACATTTTGATTGATCAGTGCCTCGAAACAAAATGTTAATCAGCTACTTATATGGAATAGTTTTAATGAATAAATATTGTTTTATAATAAATAAAACCGTGTTACTATATTTATGCATGTAATTATATACGAATATATATTTAATAACGTAGTATCACGCTTGTATTTATACGAAGAGGTAGGCAGAGGAATGAAGTACTCCTGCGTGTCACCTGTTTGTTTAAAGGTCCCAGGGAATAGGGAAAATTAAAATATTTACGCTATAATTACTAGACGCTATAATTATTTATAATTACATATTTACGCTTACGCCAATTACATGCGTTGATCGACAGTAGCTGCAAATAAAGTAACAGGAAAATGATTACTCGGGAAAGCGAATGAAAATACGAAACGTGGGACATAATTCGAGTTAGAAGGTCAGTGGAGTGGCACTGGGCTAATTCGGCAATGACGCGCGCTGCGGCCACGGCTGACAGCTACAAATGGTTTACTTGTTGCTCCAGCGGCCCGAATTGTTGCCTATGTTTGCGTTTATTCGCTGATTGTTGAGTGTTCTGCTTCAACTTGCATGCCACTTACTTCAATTGATTTGATAGGGAATCAATTCGATTTTATATCGTTGAAATCGTAATGCATCCATGCGTTCTTAAAGGCTGTAAGAATGTGTTTTGGTAGCTTTAGCTATCGTGTTGTCGTGTATTTTATTACTACGGAACACGTTTATTATTGAAGTATTAACGGATTGTCAAAAGTGACCTGGTTCTAACGTTATACATATATGTTAAATCCTTTAAGTGAATATATTTCCATCATAAATAAATCATCAATAAATTAAAATATGCGGGAATCATATCCTTTACTCGTTGCGGTTTCAGTCCATTAGGTTCATTTGTTTTAACAAGTCGAAATCAATAGTGGAATCAAGTTCGCGAGAGTTGTACTGTCAGCATAGCAGCGGGGCTAATACGGTAATGATGCTCAGTCGAGCGGTTTCAACTGACAGCCACAAATGGTTTACTTGTTGCTCGCGTTGCTGTTGTTGCTACGTTGAGTTATACATTTCATTGTAGGAGATCTTACAACTGAGTAGATTAGACAGTTCAATCTGTAAAGGACTTTGCGGTTTGGTTATAAAAATAACAAAGTTAAATACATTAGGTAAAAAAGTTACCTAAAATATGTTTATTTGTTCTAAACAAAAAGTAAACAGTGTTCAATAACTTCACTGTATCTTCGTTTATCTGTCAGGCGCCGGACAAGGCGACACGGCGTTCTGGTTCTGACGTCGCGATCCCCCCACTGTGCGGCAATTAACCGCAGATACCCCCACCCCTTGATAGCTGTGCCGAAGATTAAGAAGCTGGATTTAGGAGCTGGTTCGTTCGAAGTTTTATGGGTTAGATAGCTAGTAGTAGCGGCCGTCATTGGCTAATCGGGTGAGAATCCACGACGCCATTGTATCAGTTATAAATCCAGTTTCAAGAGGCTGTGTACGGTTTGAGTATGTATTTGCACTCTTGTTTGCAACGTGGTAAGGTTACTTGCTGCTTAAGACAGATTTATACATTATTAAAAAGGTACATAAAAGAGTTTATTATTTGAAAATTTACTGTATTAACTGATTAATTAGAACTGATTACATTTAAACTATTAAACAGAAAGCTAGTAAGATATAGTAAATGTACATACATATATTGTAATAATGCAAATCTGAATCTAGAAAAATATTTTTTAAGTTACCCCAATAGAACATCCAAGGTCCGTTTATATTGATAGCATTCTTATAGGTACACGATAGCATTATACAAAAATAATAAAGTAATTTTTAGTAACGGCTCGGAGTCTAGATCTATACTCGGTGTTTGGCAATAGACTTGCCAATTTGTATGCCCAATACTTCATAACTGCACTGAGGTCAAGGGTTATCAATAATTTAAAGTAATAAAAAAGCATATTAAGTAGTGCAGTAAAATATCGTTGTAATGAGTCACACACTTAGAATTTTTGAATGCAATAACTTTTACTGAAATTGATTTTATTTTAATTAAAAGTAAAACCATATTTTATTAAATACAAAAACGTAAGATATTCCAAATTTAAATCACTACTGGTCGCAATGGAAAAAATAAATGGAGTAAGTCCTGCACCTGCCCATCATTCGCACCCTTTGATCCGTCTTCGAGAACTTCTGAAGTTCCATACCAAGCATAGTTAATTTACCTGCGGATTTCAGTTGGATCGTACGTCCGTTTATATAAAACGTATCATTATTATCATTTATCACAGCGATAATAGATATAAATCAATGTGAGATTAAAATTCGACACGCCGTAATGCCAACGCATGGACTTTCGACGCCTTATCACCGGACTAATTAGTTTGAAATGTTACGATGTAACGCGAAATTAGCTCGAGGAGACGAAGACAGGTTCAGCGCTTGAGTCGAACGTCACAATCAATCACAGATAAAATTGTGGGGAGGTGATAAATTAAAACGAAGCATTTGTAGTCTGGCCGCACCAGAAAGCGATGGACGACAAGCGAAAACGAAAATGAAATTTTAAACATCATTCCAACGTAAGAAACAGCTTTACGAAATATTACTAGTGCACACAGAATTTGAAAAGTAAATAATTTTCTAAACTGATAATGAAACATCATGTATTTATTGCGATTGTAATTAGAATGAGAGAATAGATTGGCAGGAAGTCGTAATTAGTTTTCAAATAAAATGTTAAGGCTATTGATAATCCAAAGATCTAATTGTTTTCTTAAAACAATTCATGGCACTCCTATCATAATGAAATTCTTTGAAATGTTCCTACCATATCTGTGCTGTCTGCTATAGTTTGAACTAAAAGTCAAGATAATTAGTTGTAATTTTAATTGTTCACCATTCTTTCTTGATTAATCAGCCAAATAGGTATTTGTGTTTAATATTTATTTCTCTTTTGCTCTATCCCTCAATCACCGCTCGTTGATGGTGAAACAAATACCGGTAATGGGGCGAAGCGGACCGGTTATAATTGGGGCGGTTAATAAAAACATTTGGTTACCGTCGAAGGACAAATTCGACAAACATCGACTCTTCCAATTAGTCGTTACGTACCAGATTTATGGTCCTGTGCCATTTCGTGCGTGCCTCGATTTATTGACTCACATGTGGCACAGTGAATGCGGTGATCGATCTGTTGATCAGACCTACCATTCAGTGAATGTGGCGGTTGGATGGCGTTTTGTCAAAGGGAAGGCCAATCATTCTGGAACATACGAAGTGGCCCATTTGATGCGAACTGACAACTTTCCTAGTAAAGGACTTCCATTTGTAAAGGATTTCTTTTAAAATTCTAGTAACAATATCCATTAATTAATTTTCATTGCAAGGTGTTTGTTGATCCTCGATGGGTGACCTCTGGTTTGAAGTTCGCGATGTTTTTAATGCAAACTGTGTAGCTACGGTAATTTACTGTATCCCTGAAATACGTTAATACTTAAGATTTATGGCATTAAATTGTTAATCTGTAATTACATAATTTCTTTACAATTATTACTTCAACATTAAAAATTCTATTACGACGAAGTATTAATTTTATATTCCGTATTAAATATGATCCATATATCAAGATAATTCCAGATATCAAATATATTGATGTATTGTGTTATAACTCATAGATTAAGTCGGATTTGGCTGTATTAGCCATGGCTGGTGGCTATACGCAGTAAGTTTAGACTCAGAATAAGAGATTCAAAAATTTTGTTCAAGCCCTGTGATTCGGTTTATTTGGACCGTTTTACCAACTCCTGCAACATCAATGTAATAAGAGTCAATATGATGAAAAGAGGAACACATGAAAGAACTGAAATGCTGTAATAGAAATGGCATTTGAATAGATACATTGGCCTGTCTATGATTTATGGATGGTTACCTGTGGATAATGTAAAAGTATTCTTGATTATTTCATCGCAACACAATTTGTGGATTGTTATCTAATTACGTCAAGAGTATTCACAACGGTTTTTGCAGAGCTATTTTCTATCGTTTTTATTGTCATCTTTGCTGTGAAACCAATACCCATTCTTGGAGTTCTTAAAATGTTACTATAATCGACATAAAAATAGCACTTCTTCAAAACTACAAACGTATTGGCCACACGTATTGGTAACGCCTACTACATTTTGTGTATTTTATATTAGCTGATTTAGTTTTGTAATTCTAAAATTAATAACTCTTCGACCAATAAATTATATCGCATTATTACGCCTAAAATAACAACCGGTATAGAAATAAAATCACTTGATTAATTTGTAAAGACTTGATTATATTTAGAACTCAGCATTTAGACCTGATAAAATAATAGAAGTTTTGAATTCTTAGTATCTCACACTGATTATCGAGTTATCTTGATGCATCGGCGAGAAGCGCTGTTGGATTTTGTGATGGTCATCAATTGCTTGGAGATAGGCATTCATCATCTATCTTCTTCCTTTACCTGAAGTAGAAGATGTTATCTGCGGTCATAGCCACGTTACTGAAGGTTTTATTTATAAAACTTCCAATGTAAAAAAAAATATTTTATATCTGTCATAATTTCATTTTTAAGTCTAATTTTTGAACAATCTTAAACGTAACTTTGATAAATCCATTGTTCCACAAGGTAATTATTTTATTGCAGAAGATACATAGTTTATTAAGTTTCTTGATCCAACAATTTCCACAATTGGAAAATGGCTTCTCCGATTGTGATCGAAGGCTAACAAAGTGATCCTTTGTGCTGCCGACGAGACTGGTGCGAGACGAGTACGAGACGAGTACGAGACGACTAAAAAATTCGAGACGACTAAAATGTTGGATTCAGAAGAAGTTGAGTCCAACACGGTGCAAAGTATAGGGTTCAAATTCCTAGTTAACGTTTCGTACATAGGGACTTGATTTCGACAAGTTGCCGTCAAGGCTTAACGAATGCAGAATTAGACAACACCTTGTAATTCGAGATTTAAATTGAAGTTTAAAATTCGAATTTGATCGCTACAGCTTAATTAAAACGAATTAATTTGTTGTGTTTAATTTGTTGAGAAAATTACTTATTATTTGCTCTGGTTCTGATGTTGTCAGTGGTTTCATTAAATGTGTGTAATTGTATTATTGTTATCGTGTCATGAAGACAAGTCCAACACAAGGTAGGCAGAAATCACCGACTACTAAATCCAAGTGCCTATCCTAACCGACCTCACTCCTTCCACACTCGCTTCTGACAAACACTCCTTACACACGTTCACTTCTTACACTTATTTTATTTTATTTATTATCCCAAATGTAAGTTTGGATACAGAAAGGAGTCGCTGTGAAATTATTACCAGTATTGACAGAGCAATTGAACGCATACTTTGTAAATATTGCAAAACACGCCGTTATCAATTATTAGATATGCCTAAGGATTAATGCTACCATCTGCCGTTTGATTGATCATTAGATAACACTTATGTTCGAGCGATTAAGGCACGAACCTGATAGCTTGAAGCGATCAAAATGCAACTAAAAATCATATTACAAACCCAAATTTTACCTTAACAACGTCAACAAGTAAAATGGGATGCTAATCGCTCAGATTTAAGGTTCACTCTTCAATGGCAATCACTGGCTTATCATCATCAGACCTATTTACGTTCTCCCGATACAATCAAGATTTATAACTTTTATTGCGACCCAGTGCGTTTCGTTAGCGTTGTCATCCGTATCGCCAATCGATGCTTTATCGCCGATAATCGAATATTATATCGATTTCACGGAGAATTCTGGTGAAATTAATCCATTGTTTCGATACCCGAGAAACGTCGAGTCACCGGTGCCTCGGACATTTTCTATTGTGACGATTCTGTTTTCGAATTGACCGCGGAAATACATCTGATCGCTGTGTCCGTCAAAAATTACACGCGCCACTTTGAAACGGTACCAGACTCGAGGGTCTGTTCCTTGGGTTCGATTGGATAACGGGTCATTTCGTAATGGAAATTGAAGGTGCATCTTAAGATAAGCAATGTCGTTATTTTTAAATGTAGAAATGTTCTATGAAAAGGTCAGTTGAAAATGAACACACATCTTTTGTTTAATGAGGAATTGACCGAGTTATTTTGCGAGTACTACTTACAAAATAGAGTGAAGTAATAAATAGAGATAAAAAGGATTTAAGAGATTGGCAATATAAAAATTATATGCAAATTTCCCCTAATTGCTATAAGGCATAAATAAGTATTAATTTGAGACAAATGTTCAAGGCCTTACCTTTTTGGAACATTAAGTAAACAATTAGCCTATTTTAAATTTCATTGAACTAAAAATGATTATAAATTTTATTGGTAGAGATTTTCAGCTAACTCCTTATAATGATATATCACATAACAATATATCAATGTCTACAGTTGTATTTTAACTGACATCACATCAAAGCCACAAACTATGATACGATCGTAATGACTCAACTAAATCAACACGCTGTATTAATTATTATTAATCCATCCAAATACGTCACGTTCAGTGCTATTAAAATTGAAATTTGACATATAGAGTAATGTCAGATGCAGGCGCAGCATCAAGCACAGTGAAGGGAACGGATGCGCTCACTTCCTTTGATCGTAATGCAGCTTGCCCACTCGTTTGTGGGAGTGCGTCGCTCGCTCGGGGCGTTCCATTCGCATCTTTGCCGTCCGCTCTCGATTGACATGCTGCGTTTTAATCAATTAGCGAACAGAAACGCGGTTCACGAGCCACTGGGCAGTGAAATAAGCGGTCCGGGCCACCGTGGCGTCGAATTTTCGAACGCTCTCCGATTTCAAAACGACTTTTTGTACAGTTTTCGGATGCTAACTTCATAATCGGAGCGAAAGTCGCTCTCGCTAGTCGTTTTGGTTTTACAGTTCGCGGATTTTAGACCATGCCGTGCTCTGTGGAGATTAGGTTAAACTTGATATGGGGATTGGCTGCTTTTTACAGCGTCTGGTGCGTCTTTCTAAAATTACTTAAAGACATTAAACCACTGAACACTAATGGATCTGTGGCATATATAATACATATCTTGACCCTAATTTTAAGGCTAATTACCTGATTATCGAACGGATTTTAATATGAAAGAAAATACAGGTTGGATAACACTTAGATTAAATGTATGAAAACAGCTTATCGGTGCCATCATGTGTTATTGAAAAAAATTCTTGCGATTCATTCGAACGTTTTATCAATCATACTCGTAAGTCCGGGTTCAGCGTTCGATTCAAATGATTTATAAAAACTACAAAATATTTACTCAAAAGCCTTCTCTTCGGAAGATAAGGCTTTTACACAAATTGTCATTGTACGTTCAGAAGCTCTACGTTTTCTGTATAGACTTAGATGTTTTCAGAGATAGCTGGATCCTCATTAGTATTATTTAATTATTTAATGGTTGAAAGAAAAGGATTATACGTAATTACTTTCGGGCGTAGCAGAATACTCTGAAATTCTTAATTGGGTGCACCACGATAAGAGAGTGGATGTGGGAACAACGATGGTATCGATCTTATCGGAATTGGGCACTGGTCACACCACAAAACAAAGTCAAAAATATGTAGTGAGTACAAGAAGGATATTTGTAACTGTTACCATAGCGTAGTAATATAGTAACACTCACTTGGTAAACATTCAACATGAGATTTTGGTTAATTATCCTATAATATATTATTGCGAACATCCATTTATTTTTCATACAAACGAAGATGATTTACAAGATGACACAAAAATGTGTACGAGCATGTCCATAGAGAAATCATTAACAATTGCCGTTATCTCTTTCTGAGTCGATTCTGTACATCAGGCAAAGAAGGATTTTTTATCAGTATTATGTGTGCGGTAACTATTTTTGATTATTGGTTCGTTGATCCAGTGACTAATGATCCTGGTCATTTAGCCGGGGTGTCATGATGCCTATCTAGGACAATTATTGGTGTGTTGAACACGAATATTTGTTCTATACCTGATTGTATGGATTACTTACATTCGGAATATTATTTAATATGTAAACTCAATTACCTACTCGTGTAGTATTTATTGCACTAGGTCTGTTTAGTTTTGGATCCGATAATCGTGTGTAAATTGTCGCAAGATGTAACTAAAAATATATTATTTTTTGTTGTTCGGTGCAGGTCGATAACTAACGGCATGATCAATCAATCATTAATCTGTTTGTTTGCGTAACGCCTAACCAGCGACAACCGCTGGCCCCGTTTCGATATAATTATCCTGTTTTTATCGCTATCGTGGCTCGATATCACTTTATTGAATTACTGTAGTTTAATGTAGATTACATATTTTTTCAACACTTTAAATAAATATTTTAATTCTAAATAATCCAAATTTAATTATTACGTCCATAGTCACTTTTTCGATAACGCAAACTGTATCGAGAATCTATCTAGATATTCAATAAATGAAATCGTAACTTATTACTGTAACACTTTTGTACAATCTATTTCTTTCACTGCTCATCGCGTAATTATTAACTAAGCAGATTTTAGTATTCAAAAGAATGCATCTAAGCCTTGAGTAACAATTGACTTATATTTAATCATATTTCGTTTATCTGTTCAGGAGATCTGCAAAATTAGTTGGAGTCACTGCAACATAATGTTTATTACATTCTAACTCTATTTCATAAGAGAGCAAGATACACATCTATTCTGATAAAGTCAATTACATAGATTATTGTAATTACATACTTAGCGATATATTGAAAAACGCGTTGATGTCTTTTGTATGACCACCGATACAATGACTTAGTGCAATAAATTACATTACAATAAACACGTTACGTGGTATGTAGAGCTTATGTAACGATTTGCTATGGTATTAAATTTAAAAAAAACTGTTACAATATAAGGTTTTATCTTTACTGATATAATTGAAAATGTAATCTTGGTTCATTACGATTCTCGCTTTTATACTGAGATATGAAACAGAAAGGATTAAGGATAATTAAATATTGCATTTATACTTACGTATCCTTTTCCTGGATTCTTATGGTTTCATACAATATCAAAAGTACGTTTATTTTTTTGTATTTAATTATATGCTAGTGCAATGTTATCCTTGGTTTGTTGCATTTATGAATCTGCATAATTTTTGATATATGTTTTTAGACTGTACATTGCTGGTGTCAATACTGGTTACGATAAAAAACGCATGAATATTAATTTATATCTTAAATAAAGAACGTTGCCTCCTTAGTAGTATTCTTCAGCAATGGGATTCGTATGCTGTTTGAGACATGTACTAAAAACGGAACTAAACAATGTCACCGTAGTAATGATAATAATAACATTCATACAAGAATGACAGATTGTCGTTTAATTAAAGATTAGACAAAACTTATCTTGTGGAAATATAGATAATATGAAGCCAGATACAGAACCAATGCTTTAGTTCATGACACAAATATTTGTCCAGGGTCGGAATTGAATCCTCAACAGATCACACCCGCAGCAGTGTGAATCATAAACCACGAAACTAACAGGCGAATATATTTTCCTTATAACCTACCTAAATAGGTAAATGGTATTCAGGTAAATCTATAAAACAAAATATATAATCATACTAAAACATTTTCCCTTCATTTTTATTTAATAACATTTGGAACATAATATATTTCTGCAACTACTTTGGCCACATCCGCAACTGGCAAACCAAGGTCCGTACGTATCGCTTGGAAAATAAGACGACTTTTAACTGTAAGTTAAGATAACCATATTGCTCCTTGTTATTTGAGATTCAAATTTTGTTATCTTACACACACACACGCACGTACACATGTACACACGGACACACTAACGCAAGCACACACCCATACACGATCATACGCACACATACACACAGGCACACCCGAACACACGCTCACACACACACATTCACAAACTAAGCAATTTAGTCTAATTATATGTACATAGAATATCTTACTTTTCCATAGAATGTAGTTTGTACGAGTATTAAAGCAAATGTAACTGCGAGAATGTTAGTACTCTCAATACTTGTAATGTGTATTAATGTTCAATTTCTTTATGTATATAACCCAAATGTGCCTTCACCTATGAAATTAGTATGATAAGGGTGTATTGCACTATATTGTGTGGAAATAAATATATTATTATTATTAAAGTTTCGATTGTTTCTACATAGGTTATTATGTTATGTACCGTATTAATTGTCATATTTGTGTTTCGGGATTACCCAGCAATTTTTTTAACTATTCGAAATCCTTCCCCGGGTACCCGAAACGGTCGTTAAGGCTGGTGGGCGTAAGGGAAAGTAACGTGGCAATGAGGTGATGAGTATTCTATAACGAATAGTTATTGAATACCAGATAATATCATTGTATAAGAATATGATTACCGAAGTGTTTGATAATTGCAATAGAAAGAAATGAAAAATGAAACAGTGGCTTCGTATATCATATTACATACATTCATACAAATCTACACGCCAAGACCCTTACGGGGTAGGCAGAACCCACAAAGTGCCAAATATCCTTATCTTTGCATACTTGCCGTGCTTCTTCCATATTAATCAATCTCCTTATATTTGCACGCTGGGTTTGGAGACTTTTAACTCCCCCATCAGTCAGAATTCGACCT
>DWME01000855.1:0-29053 GCA_018244795.1 Parelbella ahira ahira
GTCAGCTTCAAAAATCAGGAGTGTTTGGTTTGTGGGCGTTTTGCGGTGGAATTAAAATTCCCCGCGCAAACTTCGCAAGTATTCGGCATGCGGGCAGCGCAAATAAAGTGCGGAGTTTACAGTAAGCGCTACCGTTGGTCTGCGTTCTGCGTTTTTATTTTGGTTTCTATTCTTATGAACCGCATTTTGTGAATATAAATGGGTTTAAGTTCTTTCAGAGTTCCGCATTCCGAATATGGAACAGATTGTCAATCTAGCTCAGATATTGCAGCTAGTTTTATCATTAATTCCTGCAATTATTTTTATATATTTGTGCTATATTTTTAAGTTCACAAATGGCTGTAGCGTTTTCTTGAAATCAACAAAGTTGTGTCCGAGTATCCGAGATTACTATGTGGTCTAAATGGAAATTCTCAATGCACCCTTTCCGCTTCCGAGCATGCGATGGCACTTCGGCCAAGTATGTGGGGTAAGACAAATAAAATCCCAAGTTTACAACTACAAGCGCTATTCGCTTTGCACGAGATTCTGGCGAGATTAAGATACTCTCGAGAGTTGGATATTTTCATTCACCAACGACCATTTCGCTATAACGGTTGCCGTTCAAAAACTGATAAGGTTCTGGTTCGAATCCCTTTGAATCACTAACGAATTTAGTTCATTTTGTGACTGATGTTTCCCATAATTGGATTTAAAATTTTGAAAAATTAATTAAACTATAAGTGGCCCAGCAGCGATCGAAATTCGATCGTAAAACATAAAGAAATCTGAGTGTTGTCTAGGTTCTAATGTCAAAGACTACGCTTATAGAAATCTTTCTTCTGTGCTACTTATTGACAACAATTATATTATTGACAATAGGAACGTAAATAATAAATGATTAATTTAATTCAATTTATGGTATTTGTAAGACATATTACACATACATTAAGTATTAAGGACGAGACGTATGAAAGAATAGGTATATGTTTGACATTTTGTGACATTACTGTCGAATAATATTAATCACTTGTCAGATTATAATCGCACACAAGAGAGGATAAGTTCCAAATTTTTTATTCTATAATAATTTTATGCTGAGAAAAATCAACATTTATGAAATTTTACATGTTTAATAAGACAGCAATGGCCCTTATTTTATACTGTAGTGTTTTATTTATATACATATATTAAAGTTTCTTTGATACACATTGGCTAATATTGGTTAGTTTTTGGTAGATATATTTATTCTTTCCCGAAAACGCTGTAATAAAAATAGTGTTCCAA
The DNA here is from genome assembly GCA_018244795.1 of Parelbella ahira ahira. NCBI lineage: Eukaryota > Metazoa > Arthropoda > Insecta > Lepidoptera > Hesperiidae > Parelbella > Parelbella ahira. The sequence continues at coordinate 1,267 of DWME01000855.1, forward strand.
TGTATATATTACTTTACATAGCACGATATACATACATAGCTCTACGTTATATAAAGTATAAGTGTGCCAAATTTCATACGCCTCCTTCCGCGCAATTTTCGTAAAAGGTGCAATGTTTTTGCTTCACGTATTAATATGTAGAATATACTTTAGTACAAATAGATTTATAAATTATTACTAAAACGAAACATAGACATGCATAACTAATGACGTCGAATTACTCGTTTATGTTAAATGTGTTGTAGTCAGCGGGACAATATACAAGATTTAATGAAAAAAAAATTTAAGTAGAGGTTGCCTTTGTACATATAAATAAGGATCACAGGCCGTCCTCGTCATAGACGACGTACCTAGCGATGTAATACAAGATGTATTTTAGACGAAGGAGCGTACCAAAAATACATGTCGTAACCTAACAGTTTTATTATCTCCGATTCGGAATGAGCACGCCTTTACCACCACTTTGCCAAATATGTCGACCGTTCGGCGAAAATATCCTAATATCACGGCTCCGGCATCGTTGAGGCGTCGTAAGAAATGTGAAATCGCTATAAACCGCTAGGATTGTCCGTACAGTCCAACGTCTTCCGCGTGTGAGGTTATATTGAGAACATCTGTTGCAGCAGCAGATCGTCACTGTATCAGGTATTTGCTAGTATTTCACTTGACAAATGTTCAATATTCGTTTGTTGTTAGATGCACATATTTGCTTTAAAATCGTACCATAAATGTATAATCGTACCATAATGGGTTTTTTGCACAGTTTATAATAATTGGTTCAATTCGGGTGCTGAACAATTTTGCACCTATTCTATTACTTTCTATTGTCAGTTGTTATGTGATGCTATTTTTTTTCTGTGCGCAAAGGCTGTGTTTCGGATTATTTGTCTATTTGCAAGACATCAAAATCCTATCCAGAAATCAGAGCTGCTATAGTGAGATATTGTATTAGTTAGGCTTGTTTACTCCGGGCTTGCTACCGCACCGGAGAATCGCATTATGCAGTCACGACACGAACAGCAGGAGGTGTCGAGGGGTCCCTACATAACAGGACTGGAGGGGAGGGTATTGCTATGGTAAGGCAAGTTGATTTCGTTCCGATCCGTTGTATTTATAATTCATTCGTTGGATACGTTCCATTTTTCTTACTGTTGTATTGACTTTGATACTTACATAATCCTGCTCATTACGGATTTATACACACAAGTCGAAGCAGTCTGGGAAAAGTTATATTATTCTTTATAATAAAAGTGTACATAGAAATCTCACTTATTATTATATAATTATGCAAGGTCCCATGTGTGGGAGTGAGAGAGCAAACAGTGTTTGCTGAAGTTTTACACAATAACTTTCTCATCAACTCTAGTCCACAATTTCTACAAATAAACTTTTAATTAAAGATAACCAAGCTGTAATCAAATGTCTATTTCAGATCGAATTGTAAACGTACCTATTTGTATATTATGGTATGTAATATGTATGTTACTGGAATTTCATATTCAAGTCCAGGACAGAGCGATTCCCTTTCACACAGAATGAACCCTATTGATAACGACGCTCCGTCAACATATGCCATTGAACGTCTATGAATGGCACGCTACAGTTGGAGAGATTTGCCACATTCGTCTTTTGTCGATAATAAGAAAATTTTCCCAAACAATTTACTATGTATCTAAATATGCGTGTAATGCTGTTGGTGTGGAAATAAATAAATATATAAATGAACTTGATTAAACTTTATTTATTAAACTATTGTAACTATTGTAACTATTTACTATATAACATTGATTTAGTTTTACGTCTTAAGTTACAAACAGTTGTAGGAATAATTTACGTTAGGTACTCTATAATCCATCTGGCAGAACCTTCGCTCAGTCGGTTGTTGCAATCAAACAAATGCTCGCATTAGGGAGACACACATAATATTCCTTACTCCAATTTCCGATTCCCCATAGATCTTGTAACCACAATGAATGGGGCACATTACCAGCGTCAGTTGTGGGACAGAATGGAGCGTATGTTGCGGGACTCTCCGTCATGGTATTGAGATTAGGACAGATGAGATTTGGGTTAGTCAACATGTAATTTGTCATTATAATGATAAATTACATAATATTATCATGTAACATTTATTGACGAATTAACATTATCATGATTATCGTGGCGAACTGTTAGTTCATGTAGTAGTATGATTCTTTTAGTAGTGTTGAGTAGTATGACTCGGTATAAGTTATTATTCAAAACCACAGGCTGTGGGTGGCTATAGAGTGGAGTAGAAAAGTATAAACATTTAAATTCAGTGTAACAACATCGAGCCCCGAAGTGGTGGACAAAGGGGTGGTAGTACTCCTACATTTTATCAGTTATATTATGCATTCCATCAAATAGACTATAAGTCTATTCCCATTTAACAGGGACAAATCTGAATTGTGAGAGATTACTAGAAATCTCAAGTTAGAAATATTCCATGACGAGACTACTGGAAATTTTAAGTTAGAAATAACCCATAATACTCGTACTTTGTCAGAAATGTGGATCAAACCCAGGACCTCTTGCTTAAATTAAATGTAAAAATGTCTGATCCTACACTACATACAGATGTCTCCGGGGTAGATAATATATTCAAAGAATTAATTTATCTTAATACACAAAAATACTTAATAAAACATTCGTGTCAAAACAGGATTAACATTATTTTCGTGGAATTTACTGTAGCGATTTAATTGTTATAAGTATACAGCAATCCGGATTTCGTTGGACGCCCGCCTGAAGGACGCCAGCCGCCTACAGCCGTTGTAGCAGGAATTTAATTTACTCCCAGTAAACAGCATCATTTGAGATTTCCAATGGCGAAGTAATCCGCTACCGCTCAAATTAAATATTGACGGTAAACAAAGTACACATAGCTCTTAGGAGAATATCTTAGAACGCCAGGATAATATGTTTCTTGGGCGAATTTTCGTTTTATCTTTCCTTATACTATATCGGGATATATTATAACAAAAGAGACAAAAACAAGTTTATATGTCAAACATTGATAATAATATCCCATATGTGCTTTTTAAATTGTCTTCCTCAGTTCGTATGTTATCACCGACCCTTTACAGTTTTATTGCTAATCGTGTGTTTCCTTAGATTATTGTATAACTATTTCAGATTGTAGTTGACATAATTATTTCTTTGTTATTTATACTGGTTTACATAAGAAGTACGCCCACGCCCTTGTCATTTTACATTACTTTTTACTGTTCTGATAAGTTAATAGAAAATGATGTGTTAAATTGATAAGCACCTTTATTGTATTTCATATACATATAATTTGTATGAAGTTTTTCGAAGTAACACTTCCTAAATAGAGTGTCTAATTGATGCTGTTGTAATGGATTTTGATACAGAATTTAAGACAAGTCAAGAAAGTAAGACAAGTCTTGTAGCGAAATATTTGTATAGTTTGTTTTGTGAATTTGTTCTTGTAGTAAAATATTTGACTGCCTCGTTTATCGAGTGGTTGCAAGCGCGGCTGCTCATAGGGACGTCCTGGGTTCAAATCCCGAGTGAGGTACTATGAAATAGTGACTAACTCACATTTTCTAGTACGAATTTCTAGTAGTGGTTTCGAGTTGGAACTGTGCCCGGCATATGGCAACAAGCTCACCACCTACATATTCCATTGTGGTACGTAAACGTAACTGATGAAACGTGGGAGTGTTGTACGCTTCCGCGTGGTGTTAGGTCTTTGTATTTAGATAAAAATGATGCTTTTGAACTGTGCTGAAATATTAATGACGAAATATATAATTATAGTGAAATTTATATGTAAGAATATAATATACTATACATGTAGTTTACATAGGCATATTCATATGTAGACTGCCATGTGAGAAGGTAAAAGCAGCAACTGACAAATATTTACGTTAACACTTTTTGACAATATACGTATATTTTTATATAAATAAATAGTAATCATAGGTATTGTTCAATATAAACTAAGAATTGCGAAACTGATTAACAAGCGTAATATAACGTATTCTAACAATCACGTTTTATTGAAGGGGCCTCAAGTTAAATGTAAACAGAGCCGCCTCGCAAGCTGAAGTTCAACGGGATGATAATAATGTAGGGAACATTTGAACGTCCATAGTTCCCGCAATTACTCGTAATACCTGAACTGTAGCGCACTTAACGCCGTAACCGATGATAGTAGATGGCTCTTGACCGCGTTGTTCTCTTGATGAATGTACTTCCCAAAACCAGCACGTTTACGATAAAGTTTCGGAACGCCGTGCAATTGGTGCAGCGGAACTAGTACAGCTCCCTGTGGAATGCCAAATACCTCTAGAATAATGTTTGTACATTTTTTCAACCATCGGCCCACCTTATGTGCACGATTTTAAACTTCAGTTAAGACTTCAAAATATTTTAAAAAGTTATTTATTTAATATGTTAACGTCCTGCTTTTACGGCTCTCAACAAATTCCAATTAACTATGTCGAATAACAACGAACGTCAATGTCTGATATTGGTACACAGTTTTAAGTACAGGCAGAGGAATGTAGTACACTCCCACGTTTCACTAGTTACGTTTACGTCCCATGGAGTTGGTGGTGAGCCTATTGCCATACACCGTGTATAGGTCCGGACTCCGAGTCACTACTAGAAATTTTACATTTGAAAAATCCAATAGTACCCGACCCGGGATTTGAAACCAGGACCTCCTGATCGGCAGTCCCGCTTGCAACCATTTGAACAACGAGGCAGTCAGGTTTCTATTTCTCTTTGTGTAATGTTAGCATTATTGTCTGTGTACCTCTAGTAAGTGGTACTTGGACTTGAATTATAAAACATACATTTATGTTTTTTCCTTTAAGTAAAAATTCTTCACCTGTATTGTCGATTTTATTACGAATGTAACATTTGATTTTATGACCTGATTATTGTCAATTTCGCATTCTTTTAGAATTTTTTCTGAGATTCTTTTTTCTTTAGTTTTCTTTTCTATATGCATAAGCAGACAATAAAACCATAACTTTGTGTTAGTTCTTGTCCCCAACTCAGTTATCTTCTAACTTTGGAAAGCCTTTACACTTGCGTCGGACGCCATAAATAAGGTCCGCGTAACAACTAACACAAAACTATTAATTCTTGATTCGCCGCACAATAGGCACAAAGAGTTGCGCAGGGTAGTATGCTATTTCAACAAACGGGAGCGCGGGAAATGGTGCGTGAACCACATCCCTATCGGCCACTAAACGATGACGTATGAAATTTTTTCACCCCCATTCCCCGTCCATATATGACCGAAAAGATTCGAGTTGCGACATGCTTCGATGGTGCCCCAAGTGCTGACACACCGTAAATAACATAATGAGAAAATGAAACATTCCGCGATTTGATTTCGTGCTCTTCGTTTTGATCCTCGACTAGTGTGTTTAGTTACCGAAATAAGGCTTATATATTATAATAATATTAATAAAACTGATAAAACTATTTTAAAATATGACATCAAAGAAAGAAAATAGCTGTTTTATTTTGCAACAGCTTAAATAATAAGTTCGAGAGTATACATGTTTGACAGCGCAATGGCATTCAGTAATGAAAGCTCTATTTTATGCAATTACGTTTGTTAACAAAGTGTCCGACAAAATAAGCTGCTCATTAAAATCCATGTACAAGTGTAACTAAATATTGAACACTTCATTTATCCGGCACATCACAGCTCGCACATCGTTACCGAGAGGCTTGCTCATTGCAAATTTGATTACTGTCACTAATTATCACAGAGCTAATGTGCTGATCGAAACTGTTTCAGCCTGATTTTCCGGCGGTTCCGCTATTAAATTATTAAACAAATAAATAATCAAAAGTTAATTAAAATGTACATTCTTGTTTCAGAGTTTACTTGTTACAATTGTTATCATGTTGCGTGATGGATGGAATAATAAATAAAATTATTTTTATGGAGAAGTAAATAATTTTGAAAGTAATACGAATTTGCCCAGGCCAATATAATTGAATTTGAATATTTAACAAACCATATTGTGGTTATTAACAGAACATTTTTCTAATTAGTAAGTAAATAGAAAGGGAAAAGGCAGCTGTCTAAACTGTCTGCTATTGCCTACAGATCCTATAACCAATACACCTGAAACAAACAGAGCTGCACGAATCAAACTATTAGGAATAAACAATTGATGTGGCTCATATAAATGTTAAAAAATATACGCGAGGATTCAGAATTTCTTTACCGGATTAAAAAAAAGTTTTGTTGAACACCAATATAAGCTTTCAAGCAAATCACTTCACTGGCATCAGTCAGCATTTCTACTGTAGCGCATATCGATCTAGCCACACTTAACCGGAAAACGTATTTGTAGTCTTGCTCGATGAATTTAGAGAGCAGGTTTTAATTCTGTGGTCCCTTAGTTCTATTTTGATTATTGTTTTTTGTTCATTATTCATGTTTATTTTAACCAAATATACAATTATCACGTGAAACAACTCCCTTAGCAGCTTTATACTTGTATAACATCACTGTTTATTTGAACAAATCTACTGCCCAAAATTCTCTAATGTTTAACATTATTTTGTATTAAATCCTTATAAAATGAAACGAAAAAAAATATTTTGTCCCTCATGATACACAGGGAATCATAAAAAAGTATCTATCTACCCACGGTAGATTAATTCCTCCTCGTCCTATATGTAAATAGTTATAATCTGCGGGAGGGTCTCAAGCCATTACAGAGGTATGCTTTCAGGAGCTTTCTTATCTGCTTCCTCGCCCGCCTTTATCCCGTTTGCTATAACCCCATGTCGGCTAATAACTCATTGATCCCTTTCAAGATGACAGCCATCTTCGTACCTCTTTAAGTTTGTTTTTATGGGATTATTTCAGGTCTAGGCAATGTACCTCTATTTGGGAGAATGTTTTTTAAGTTGCTTTGCTACTTTCATTTAAATTTGACTCGAATTAAGATTTCGCTTTTTTTATTTTTTTAAGGTCTTTTCGTCACCGCTACCGCAAAGTTTGAAGACGAAAGTTTTCAATGAATGCGTCTAACCTGTTATGAGCTACGGAGCCGCAACGTGGACACTCACGGTGCGACGGATCCACCAATTTAAGGTCGCTCAGCGAACTATGGAGAGGGGTATGTTTGGTGTTTCTCGGAAGAATCAAATGCGAAATGAGACAATCCGACAGAGAACCAAAGTTATCGACATAGCCCGAAGGATTAGCAAGCTGAAGTGACTGTGTTGGTTACATCTGTCGCAGAACCGATAACCGTTGGAGTACACGTGTTCTGGAGTGAAAACCGCGTGATAGCAAACGTAGCGTAGGATGCCTTCCAGCTAAGCGGCGTGACGATATATGCAAAGTGGCTGCCAGCATTTGGATGCGACGAGCTGAAGATCGAGTTCAGTGGCGTGCTATTGGAGAGACCTACGTTCAGCAGTGGACGGGAGTAGGTTGATGATGATGATGATGATGACTTTGCTTTCGTGTTTTTTAAATGAGCTATCGAAAGGTTACCGTATTTGTAACCGTATCTCAGTAGTAAGTTATTAAATTTTCTTTTAATTTCTATGAAATGATTAATAATTTTGAAATGTTTTTGTCATAAACAAGTCATTAGCAAACTAAGATAAGGCACATACTGTTTTGTAATATTACAAGATTTGACAATCACTTATCTTTTATTTATCAACTGTACGTTCTGTTGATATATACGATAAATCGTTTCGTTCCAGACGAACATTTCTTTATATCGTAGTCTTATTAATAGGTCCGATATCATTAATCTCTCTCGCTCGTTTAGCCCCAAGAGCGATGTTAACCACTTTTTTATAATTAAGGACTTCTCAAGGCAATTATTTCTAACAATGATCCTTTTTCACGTCTCGAAAATCTTTTGAAGTAGGGTTAAGACCCGGAACACGTTGGTCTCCAAGAAAGTATTGTTTCGGGGGCTAAGACGGTATAAAACTGTGTAAAATTAAAAAACGCTTACCTTTTTTGCTGGAGTCTGTGAATATCGAGGTAGATTATTCTTCAAGCCTCCCACAGTTGCAAAAGAAACCCACACCCAGCAGTAGGGCGTAACAAGGATTGAAGTCAATTACTTTCTCTAAGGACTGAAAATTTAAAGAAGATTTATGTTGTATTATAACATCCTGATTTTTGTTTTTGAATTATAAATTTGAATCAATTACGAGCACATAAATTAAGCTTTACGGTTTATGAAAATATACACAAAATCTAATTTGTATTCCGAAATGGTTCTAAGCATGCCCGAGGAGAAATCCACAAGACTTAAAATTCATGGGCTGGCAACCGGTACAAAGTTATACTTTCTATAAGTAGCGTGGGCATCAGTCATCCGGGCAGGTCCCGAGGGACGCAAGTTATTAAGGAAGGAGGGCTCCTCATAAATACGGCTTAGAAAATTAAAGCCTGTCCGAAACTACGGCCATTGTGCGATGGTAATATCGGGATATAATATCACTCCCATTATTACTCGGACGAGGTTTTCATTTAGATTGTGCAGTAGAAAAATGATGTGATCAAGAGGTTGTTTTGTTTCTTTTTTCTTTGCTGTTTATAAAATTACCCTTCATTCAAGTTTATAAATGAAGCTGGGTGAATTTACGAAAGTTTAAAAAGAGAGAGATAAATTAAGATTAATAATTAAGATGTCGGTCGTGGAGCTGCTATAGAAGAGAACATAAAGATTAATTTTAACAATGACTCAACAACAATTTATCGTCAAAATGTTGTTTGGAATTCTACGATCAATTTGTACAAATATGAGCCTACAAGTAATACATTTAAATAACTGAATATGCTAGGGAACGAAGCTGGTAGTTACAAATAGTGTGCTGTCGCGCGCTCTGCATAAAATCCAAAATGCAATTTCAAAGAGCGTGGAGGGTTTCTCATAAGCCTCGACATATTGCTGGTTGTAATTCAACGTATAAACGACCAATTTGTTCACGTAATGTAGGCAAAACTTAAAGCTAGAGTAGTACAATAATTTTGTATTAAATACAATACAAATTACAGTACTTTTATTGCGATAATCCAAAATGGTAACGGTTGAAAACACCGAGCACTTATTGGGTAGCATATACTATACTCTTCAACTCTGTTGAAAGGTAAGACATAGTAAAGCTAAAAACTGACGATCTTTGATATTATGTAACTTTTTGGTCAACATCCATGGGCAACATCGGTAACCCGGGTTCAATTTTTTGAAACAAATAGAAAACTTTGTTTATTCCTTTTTTGATTTGAATAAATATTTTTTAAATGTTACATTTCAATTAAAAAAGTTATATAGTATCAAAGATTGTTAGTTTTCTAGATTGAATTTGTCTCACCTTTCAACAGACTTGATTTAAACTAATTTAAATGTTAAATACAGGTACATCAAGGCTTTAAACCATATGTACATACACGCGGAGAGCAAATGAGAGACACGGCCCGCATCATTTGTCAATCTCTAGTAATTCGTCCGTTTCCCTCTGACGTCAGCTATAATAGGGTTTGCCCCTCTATTTGTCCCTGTATGTGAGGCATGTTCAAATTAACAGCGGGTTTGTTCCGCTGATGAATTTATAGTCGAACTTTGCTGCCATTGATGGATGATAATAGTTTATTGCGAGAACTGTATGGCTCAGGTTGAACGCGATACAACCCTTCATCGTCATCGTTTACCCTTTTAAACCGAGCTCGAATTACAACTTAATTTGTTTTGATCTTCGTTTTGTGTTCCCTAGAGGCGATCGTTGCTTTGATATTGTATATTCTATTAATTGGCAATCAAAGCTTCAGGCAAAACAATTAGCTTGCTTTAAATATGTAATTAGTATTTGCTAAATGATATATCCCATTTAATATTGTTATTTCACATTTTTTTTAAAATATTACTTGTAATAAGTTCTTGTTTATTCCATACGATCAATACTATGCCTATTAAAGTATTTCATAAATATTTTGTTCATATTTCTTATAATTAGTATTGGTAATATTTTGTTTATATTTGTTAATTCTACTCAGACAAATAGTGACAATTATACTTTGTTTCGAGTTATAAGTGTAATTCGGTCGGTAACACGCAGCAGCTCCCGGGACACTTCCATAACATACTCTGGAGAGTTTAAGTAACATAACCAATTTCAATGTAGTATTTCATCGAAACGGAACTTCAAGCGCACATATTACTATAGAACTGTGAAATTGTATGGTAGATGGACGATTACGACTGGTCATTTGTGTCACCTCCACATCGTTATATATGACATAATGAGGATAGGGAGGAAATGTAGGGGTTTGTGTGCGCATTGTTATTTTTCAAACAAGCTACACGATGTGAGGAAATTTGTGATAGACGTGAAATGATAAAATATATTATTGTTGTATGGTCACCACAGTAGCTCAGGTGCTACTTTTTCTGTTACTTTGTCGCACTGTTTGCTTACTAAAGCACGTGTTTGGGCTGCAAAACTTGTGGTAGCTCAGGTACCTCACCGTTATCATTATCGTAATTAACGGTTTTGTTGTTACACTGCTTATTACAGAGCCCTTTTTAAAATGTGAAAGTTCTAACGCCATGCCTGCCTGGTCTGCCGCGCTGGCTATGTGCGAGTCGGCGGAATTTACACGGTTTAGGAAACATTATGGGGTCATCTAATGTACACGTCTCTTTCAGAGGTTTCCTTCAGCGTTACAGCAATTTATATTTAATCTAAAAATGCGTGTAATTGATAAAGGAGCTATAAAGGATAAAGGATAAAGGCCATGACTAGAGCTCAGGATCTCTGGAGAAGCTTAAAATTGCTTAAAACTATAATATAGTCTGAAATTTAAATTACAAGGTATTTTAATTTATTTTCTTAGAATATCTTGGTTAATTTAAGGAAGCTTTTTATTATGATTTATGTTTGGATGTAGACCTGCAAACTACGTACCGTATATTTTTACTAAATGAGTGTGGCAGATTAAATTCAGTACTCTAATTGTTTTCAACTGTCTGACAAAATTTGAAACAAATGTTTACAGAATAAAGGAGAAAGTTTAGACCGCAAAATGAACAAAGCCAATAAAACGCTCGGAAATATAAAATTATTTTTATGGGACAATGAAAGCGTAACAAAATAATCAATATCTGGATCGTAAAACACTAATAAGCTATCGGGGATCCAATAACTATTAAACTCCGGACGAATATAAAAGCTATTCGATCGGGGTTGCTCGAGTACTAGTGTGGCTTCAGAGTGAACGATACGGATAGCGAGTGCCTATTATTAAGATTATTGTATATAAATACAGCTATGGATATTTCTAATTATCTGCAAATCTGTAAAAAATGCCATCTCATGGAACCTATTCTATAATAATGATTACAGAATTTGGTCGAATCTAGTTTGATAGATGTAGATTATAGCAATTAATTTTATTCATAAAACAACTGTTGGGCCTGAATTTTATTTGTGTTTGTCAGTTTCATATTGTCAAACTGCAGCTCTAGAAAAGTGAAGTCCCGCCATATTACTGTGAATGCAATAAAATTTTGCAACATGTCTTTTCTAGGTAAATATGGCGCAAAATGGCGAAATACGTATACCGCCCTCGCTTTACTTGTACAAAACGCACTAAATTTTCTCTCCTATACACACAAGTTAATAGCTATCGTCATTCGTAAATAGCGTTTTGCACCTTAACTGTTGAAAAATAACGACTGATGTTCCTTACGTATTGTTTCCTTGTGTTATACATGCAACACTTTTACACACACGTCTGTCAGTATTGAACATATTACGTTCCATACGTATTAATATGCCACAAAAATGCGTACTAAGTTTGATAAGCGCACTGAAGAGGGCTGTAATTGTTTTATGAAAGTAATATGAAGGGAATTTACTCTTACAAGAATATAAATAATATCATTGTAACAATATCACAGTTAATTTAGTTCGCTATGTTCTAATAACAATAACAAATCTTTACTCTGTCCTACTTATTGACAACCATCTGTCTCATGTCTGACATTGACAATGGGAACGTAAATAATAAAATGTTGTATCAAATGCATGGTATCATGTGTAAGGTTTTTTTCATTTATTTAATGTGTTTTTTATGCATTATTTTGCGGTCCTTCTCTATATAAACTACAAGTGTGTCAACTTTCATACTCCTCCGTCCACGCAAATTTCGTGAAAAGGCATACAAAGTTTTAGCTTCACGTATATTAATACGTAAGTATGTACATGCGTACTATATATTAATATAAATATTATGAAGAAATTATGAAGTGAGCGTGCCAGGTCTTGAACACAGGACCCCCGAAATGGGATACCGAATTCTAAACCACTAGGTTATTAGTGCATTATTTGACTGTAACATACAATAATTTGAGTAAATCGTTCATGTGACCTTACATTTCCCAAATAATTGCACGAGATGCGAATCAATTTGTGGGATTCCGCCCGAATGTGACCAATAAACGGACCTCGTTAAGGTCTTTACTACTCGTATTCCGGATTAGAGGAACGCTCGAAGCTAATATATTAATTTTATTGATATGGTTTTATCGAAGATTTTAGGGAAGAAAGAAACGAAAATAAAATTGAATTTAGCGTCATAAATTTGTGTCACAACCATGAATATTTAATATTATAATGTAAATTTCAAATTAACAAAGATAAAGGTAAATTTAAACTGTATTTGTTCTTAAAATAATATCTGTCTGAAAATTCGGCACAAACCTACATATATACGAGTACGTAAATTTTTGTGTTAGACAAAAAAACACTAACATCGGCCTGTAATACTCAAAGGGGTAGACAGAGGAGTGTAATACATTGCCACGTTTTATTGGTTACGTTTACGTTCAACAATGCAATAAATGATAGTCGGTGATAGTAGATCGAACCTAGGACCTCTACTTCAGCAGTCGAGCTTGCTACTTACTAGAAAATCTAGGCAGGCAGAAAATCCTAGGTAATCTATATGTTTACTAATTGTTGAAATTTCTTCTAGAAAATGTAAGTTAGAATTTTTTTATAGTAGGTACTTAACACGAGAATCGATCTTACGATTATTATGTGTCTCTTGATTAGCAGTCGCGCTTGGAAACCACTTTTTTCAAGTGGTCAATGTTGGTATTAATATATTTTTTATCATGTCCACCGATTTAAGGTCGCTCAGCGAGCTATGGAAAGCTATGCTCGGCGTCTCTCTGAAGGATCAAATATGAAATAAGACGATCCGACAGAGAACCAAAGTTATCGACATAGCCCAAAGAATTAGCAAGCTGAAGTGGCTGGTCACATCTGTCGCAGAATCGATAGCCGCTACACGTCTTCTGGAGTGGAGACCGCGACATGGCAAACGTAGCGTAGGACGCTCTCCAGCTAGGTGGAGTGACGATATACGCAAAGTGGCTGAGTGAAGATTGAGCTCAGTGGCGTGCCATTGGAGAGGCCTGTGTCCAGCAATGGACAAAAGTAGGCTGATAATGATATCATGAAAGTTCATATTTGCAGGAGTTATTTTGTAACATAATTTTCGGATGAGAATTATTATTTTGATCGATATCGTAAAAATTAAAAATATTCATTGTTGTTTATAGTTAAAGTAAAATATTTAAATCATGTTCTTAGAATAAGGACTTTTCGTAACTCTCTATGTGTTTAGAAAATACTGAGGATCACCAGCAATAAGGTTAGACCGATTGTGGGAATTGCCGTATAAATTGGGCAGATCTAGTTTTATTGCAGCTCCTGAGATGGTTTAAGACCTCTTTTCTATCTTTCCGGATCTCGTCGGTCAGCTTTTACCAGTAAATTGTGTACTGTCGAAAGTAATTGGAAACGTTAAGTACAGTTTCGAGGTATATTGACTTTCTTATATTAGGCTTCATAAGGTGAATTAGGCGGAATATATTGTGTTCTTAGTATGTATAATAGGCAAGCGTACTTGAACCTATGTATATTTGAAACGAATAAGTATAGAGGACATATCAAAATATGACAAACTATTATTAACTTATCTATAAATCGACATTTGTGAGAATGCGGTACGGTTCATCGCTAGCGTTGAACCTTTCCGGGGGTAACGGCCTGTGATTCCTCCGGGAGCCGAACCCGGTATCCGGTGAACAAGAAAGTCAGTTCAGTAGAAAATCACTGTCAAATCTTTAATGGACCCAAATATCGGGGATGTTTTTCGATGCACGCATTTTTCGGATACGATCTCGATCATTATTTAACATAATTTTTTACTATTCGGAGATGAAAATAGTTGTCACATCTTTGGTTAGTCTATATTTTTCTCGAAGAGTGGCAGGGAGTAATAATAGTTTTAAGCCGTATGAACATAATAAAGGATCGAAAGCAAAAACTCCAGCACTGAGAACCTTTCTGGCGTTTAAAAGCACTTAGTGGTTTGTATTTATTATTGAAAGGTCTAGTAGTTAAATATTTCAGTAGTTAGGCATTGTATAGCACAAATGTATCTATATGCATGTACTAAGTACTAAGTATTTAAAATATTCAGGAATGTAAATACTACAAATTGTCGATAAATTGCATTGAATTACAACAACGTATTCTGTTACAAAGTGCCGTCCGAATGCGCAAATATATCAAACAAATTCGCCATCGTGTTAAGGGATAGATGTTCCAAATTGAGCCACTGATCCTCAAATTTCGCTAGTTAATAAAATTTTGGGCTATTTGACGTTGAACCTAGCTACACTTACAGTTAGTGGATTAAATCGAACGTTGGAGTGATCGATCGTTACGAGACTGATAAAACTTTTGCATGTTCTCTCGTTAATAGTGTTCCTTACAGTTGCGAGGCAGCTGCGTCGACTAGAGATTGTACGTTCAAGCTGCGTTATACTATTTACGAACATGATGATTATCATTCACCCTTTTTTGTTCCGTTGTTGGCCATGGATCTCTTCTCGGAATGATAAAGGTTAAGGCTAAGACCGCCACGCTGGTCAAGTGCGAGTTGGCAGGCTAGATTTACGATGTCCTGCCAGTAATGGCTAAAGTTTCAAGTTAATATATTTGCTTTGCTGAACTGCTGATTGATATATTATCCTCGGGTGTTCTAAAAGAAAGTAATACGTAGGACGTCGAGCTTACTGCGAACTTTCTTAGTTGTGTAGAAAATCCAAGTATTTGTTTTGATTGTAATTTGTTCAATGTATGAGTTCTTGTATTATTATTCATCATATCATTATAATTCAAAGTCATGATATCTAGTCTCTTTGTTGTAAGTTAATTACGATTAAATTTTGTTATTAAATTATCATTTCAGGTCTTTTACGAGATTATCAGGAAGCGCCGAGTGAAATACTAACAGTAGTTGAAAATTTAAAATTTATTTTGAATGTCTGTAATAAATAACTGAAGTCTGCTCGGAGACCAAAGAAACACGTTCATTTTGTTCGGAAGAATTTTAAAGCTTGCCGACGAGTAACTTTCTTAAATTTATATTTTAAAGATTTTCCGTTCGCTGGATGTAAAAGGGTCACGTAGTGCTCCGCACCTTGCTTTAGTAGGTCAGTGAAAATCCACTGGAGAGCCTTCGTCTCCAAGTTCAGCTAACTTAGTTTGGCGTCAGCTCCTCGATTCAACCTGACATTTTACAACCACGCTCAACAGTGCTTGTAATTCAAAGAGAAAAATCTCTTTACGGCGCAGAAGTTTTCTACGTATATTCAGGTTATGTTAATTGGTTGAGTCGAAACTTAATATGATTGACGTAACTACTGAGTGCATGCTATAAATTCGGATTCTAAGTCTTAAAGATTCCAATGATGTTGGGACAACTTTTCTTCCTTACACAAAATAAAATTTACGATCGTCCAGTAAAACCATTCGATTAACGGACCCTTTGAAACATTTAGATATAGGAGGCCAGTATTGCTTTCAGAAGAACACAAACTACATTTTGTCCTATAGCCTTCGCCAGTTCTCCGAAATTCATATAAAACAGCAACAGTATATGTTTCGAACGAGAGTTTGACTTAGCCATAAAAAGAGCGTTAGCGAAACTTTTAGTAGAATTTAGGAAATTTTAGTAACCTTTGCTGTCGTGTAAAGTTCTCCACTCTCCGAATACGAGAGTTTAGGTCATAGTCCCTCACACCGGCCAAGTGCGGGTTGACAGATTTTACATGCCTTTGAATACATTTTTTTAAGCCTAAGGTGTGCAGATTTCCTCACGACGTTGTTCTTCATAGTTATAGCAAGTAATATTTAATTTCAAACGCACATTTTTGTGATGAGCGTTGCGCCAGAATTTGAAAGCACGATCCTTGAAGTGAGAGGCAGAATTTTAAATCACTTCCATTCCAGTACAATATACAACAACGTAACACCACGCATGTAATCCCCGAAGGAGTACGCAGAGGAGTGTAGTACACTTCCACGATCCACCAGTTACGTTTAAATCCCATGTGGTGGTGAGACTATTGTCATACACCGGACACAATCCATACTCCGAGTCACTATTAGTAATTCTAAATTAGAAAATTCCAGAACCTCACGATCGGCAGTCGCGCTTGCAACCACTCGACCAACGAGGCAGTTAATATAGAATAATATGCTAGAAATAAGAGATACTTCGCGTGAAGAAATTATCATTTTATATACAAGGTTCGTATGAAGAAGTAATAATTCAGTAGCAAACAACTACGGTACAGTAAGCCCCGGAAATTACGGTGACTATTTATAACAAGAGATTTATCATAAGTTTATATTATTGTTATTACCTAAGTGGGCAGAATGCACGGAGAGACAAATGTTTCTACCTTTACAGACCTGACTCGTTCTTGCTGCAGTCATCATTTCTCTTCTTCTCGTTAATTTGTCCGGGCGCAGTGTTGTACAATAATTACCCGTGCAGTGCTAATTGAGTTTGAGTCCTTTGAGATAGAAGACGTAAGAGTAATAATAGACTGGTAATTATAGGCTCATGATTAGGCTCTATTGTAAACGTTACCAGTGCAATATTTATAGTCGTCTAGAGATTCTTCGATACATGGTTTTACACATATGTTATATATCTACGTTTGTAATTTATTATAAAGTACAAATAGTAAAAACACTGCCAAATGTTTTAACTCTTCTCATTCTGAACGGCCTGTGTCTAAAAGTGGAACAATCAAAGGATTCATAAAAACCATTGACAATGCGGAATAATCCAGCCTTCTCTTTAAATGGAAATAATAAATTACTAAACGGAGTCAGACCTCCATATTGTTCAAGCCTTGACCAAATATTGCTATTAATACCTTGATATTGCTGTCATACTGCGATAAATAATATGGTGGAAATAATCGTGTTGCAATATATTCGCTATTACAGCCTCTCTCTTGTGATTGCTCTATTTCCGAGCGATCGAACGTTATTTCTGATCTAGGAACAACTACAAATACAGAAAGGATAGGAATTGTTTGCGTTGCCTTGAGTTTATTGTTGACTATATTTTTATACAGCGATTTATTTATAGAGCGATAGGATACGAAGAGCTGAAGATCGAGCTCAGTGGCGTGCTATTACAGAGGCCTATGTCAAGAAATGCCTAGGCCTATGGACAGAAATAGGCTGATAGCGATGATAACAAAGTTAATACAATTGAATATCAAAGAAAGTGTTACATCCAGTATATTGAAGGTAGAGGTACGGAGAACTATCTTATATAAGGGATAAGTTGAATAAGTATACAGCTTTAAGCAGTAAATAACAGTTCATATATTCACCACAATGGTGCTCGCGAACAAAGAGGTTATGATGTGGATCAGGCAGTTGCAAAAGAAATGAAATATGCTGAGTAAATACATTAAATATTAATTAAAAATATTCCTTTACTTGTGTCGTGTATTTAAAAAAAATACTTTTGGTTATCATAATCATAAATTAGGCCATGTGAACTGTTTATTTATTCTTTCTTTATTCTCTAATAAAGGGCGGATTTAAAGCCAATTGGCATTTACGTAATTATCTATGTGGAGATCGAATAAAACTCTATACGTCAGTCAGTTTATATTTAAGAGATCATGTTTCTTGCATAAATATTACTTCAATTGAGGCAGTCCAACGTAAATAACTACTATTTCGAAAATAATTATGATTTAAAATAATAACCTTCATTGGTCAGAAGATGTAACCATCTAGTACCTAACTGCGTTTCCGTTTATAGCATGTCCAGACCAAACAAAACAGTATTTGTGGTCAGTGAAGCGAGCCTTTTACAAACTGCTAACACAAATATTCGCGTTTGTGCCCACTGTATCAGAAAGTCATATGAGATGTATATTGGTACAAGTTATGACCGCGAGGCGGTTGTTGGGTTAGTGTCACAGTTATTGATAATAATAATGCATAGAATGCATGTTTGTAATATCTTGTTAAGTCCAGGTATGTATATTGGTCAGTTATACCGGTCAATTATACCGATCAGGTACGCCTGTAGTAAAATGATCCCAAGCAATTTTGTACGTCGCAATCAGTAGGGCCTGGTGGAACTCTTTGATTTGTAATAATTAATTGTAAGGGGGTATTTCAAGGGAATTAACAGGAGTTAGGTCAGATTTGTAAAGGAACTTATGTTTTCTTTATACTAATTTATTTTTATTTAGACTGTTTTGTATATAATATCTTACTAAATGCGTATTTTCAAAGAAAATACGCAGTATATGTAGTATTCTGTTGGACTGCCATAATGTTATAAAGGTAATATCTGAAACAATTTAATAAAAATTATGTCAAAAAATTCTATTCGCATATTTTCATATAGACACAAATGTAAAGCATCGTGATATTGTTAAGCAGAAACATTCCTCTAAACTACACTACAAAAGGAGGACATGTACAAATTTGAAGCAGTTTTTCTTCCAAAGTAATAAACCCAAAACACATAAGTAACTTGGTACCGTTCCTGTAGTTTACTGCGCCATATACAAGATAAACTTGAATCACTTAGTATCCGCTGTATCTTGTTCCTTGAGCCATTCCAAACTGAGTCGCCAAACCATTCGTCCGAATAACTGATATGAGACGAAGTTTGAATTGCAAAACTATACCGGAATTCGCCTACTTCAGACGAACTGTGCACTTTACATGCATCGAGTGCATTCGAACGTCAATGATATGTGAAGTTCTTTTGTTCGGTGCAACTAGAGTTGCCGTGGATTTCGGTTCACTGAGTGAAAACTACCCATGTCGAGTGCAAACGACTTTGAAATGTGAGATACGGCAGGTATTGTTTATGCAGAAAACAGATTCAGGCGTACATTTCTAGATACCTTTACTTATTTAGGTATTGTTTTATACAATTGGCGGGACTGATGCCTATTAACGTGCATGCATTTCAATCGATTATAAAATTATTCTAAAGCAATGCACAAAATCGTAGTATATCTATACTTTCACTAGGAAAGGATCTATCGAAGAGTGGCCGTCATTTTCGGTTTTTTATAACTTAGCATTTAGCTGTAAGGGTGTCTGAATAGTATCGATTATGAACGATGGTTGACCAGAAAAATTCTACTCGTTCTGACCATGAAAACATGTAGGTAATATTTAATGCGAAATATGGTGCCATTGTTGGGGCTAAAATACTTGGAACAGTTTAAAGTCATTGAAGGAGGAGATACGAAAAACTATTAAACAGTATATTCCGCTCAATAGACAACAGTTCTTGTAAGACGGTGGCAAAAAATAGAACAGAACTGTTTTCCCCAGCAACGATAGCTTAGTGGTCAAGAATTCAGCCTCTCACGCCAGGGGTTCTGGGTTCAAATCCATGGCGCGCAAATCATAACAATAGTGCTTTCTAAGTTTGAATATCACTTGGTAACGATGAAGGTAAACATCGCGAGGATATCTGCACAACTTAGAATTTATAAAAAAAAATTTGAGGTGTGTGAAATCTGCCAATCCGCACTTGGCCAGCGTGGCTGACTGTGGCCTTAACCCTTCCAATATGAGTGAAGAGGCATATCCAACAGTGGAATGATAATTGGTTCGATTATTTATTATTATAATTTTTTATTTTCTCTTGAATATAGTAATACTTTAGAGAATAAATGGGACTGTTCTGTACTTTCGAAAACTATTCAAATTAGATTCATTATCTGATAATGTAAAAGGTGAGCACTTACAAAATGGAGATCAGGAGCTATTTAAGTTCCTCAGCCAGTTTTATATTACATACTTTAACTTATTTCTTGATACTTCAGCATAAAAGGATTATGAAACCTAGAACTTGTTCAAGGCTATTCTTGGCAAATCCGAAGCCTTTAGAATTCACTTCGTCTCTCGTGTATTAATCAAAACTCGATTGAATTGTTGGGCACTTATCAACGTCATTATCGGAATCATCTTGGAGGAAAAGACAGTGAGAGTGAATCATTTGTATTAATTATCTTAGAGATTCTCGATAGCGACATTTTAACGGATAGTAAACTCTAAAAGGATAAAGCTAAAGATGAAATTGAAATGACAAGCGAGTGTAAGGGGATAACAGATTAAAATCCAGGTCTTAATTAGAAGGCGTTCGAACCCATCGTTGTTCCGCTACGGAGCGTAAAGATAGGCCAAGGAGTTGATAAAGTATCCGACGTTATTTATGGTGGCATTTATTTCAGTTAGGATATCTTGAGCCATTAGCTCGCTGTTTTAGTACAAATATCCCGCGTTGCCCCCGCGACTCATTATACTGGTTTCATTGGATTTCATTGCTTCACAACATTGCTTATAAGTATTTTTTGATCATCAACCCTTTCATCTTTCCCCTGTTGGACAGGAGATTGTCTCATTTTCTAAGGAAATAAATGAGGCATAGAATTCAGTAATTACAATACGTGAAGTGATAATGACATCATAATGACAACATGAATGATTCAATTTTATTTGTATACATTATATATATAATACTCCTTATTGGTTCTTTATTCTATGTTCTTAGTGTATGTTTATTACAATTTAATTTCATAACTTACAATGAAATCATGCAATTGCTAAAAAAGGATATTATTAAGAGGAACAGACTACTTTGTATTTCTTTTATAACTCTTTTAACAGCAATGTAGCTCATAGCTGTAAAGGTTCTCTTAAAGAAAGAAGATTAAAAAAGAGGATTAACTAACTCAAAAATTTCAAAAATAAAGTGATACAAATACTATTATTTACCATATCCCTGTCCAACATCTAGTATGAACACAACCGGGTTGAACCTGGAATATGATCATAATTATAACGTTAATTTGTCTTTAATTGTCTTGTAAATGCTTTGTCTATTTTGCGAATGATTAAAGGTATGATACCTTTGAATTTGCTGAGCATTATCAATTGACTGGTAGTTGGTCGAGTGGTTGCAAGCGCGACTGCCGATTGTAAGGTCCTGGATTCAAATCCCGGGACTATTGAATTTTTCTAATTTTAGAATTTCAAGTAGTGACTCGGAGTCTGGATCTGTGCCCGTTATATGGAAATAGACTTACTACCTATTCCATGATAAGACCTATAAAGAAACTGGTGAAACGTGGGAGTGTACAACACTCGGCCTAATTCTTCTTGACATACAAGCATGATGTTATGTTGTTACGTTCATTATAACGTTTTCATATATTTGAAATTTGCATTATAGGCACCTGCTCAAAGTGAATTCGTGAAGAAAGTCCATTTGGGAACGTTTTATTTTTCTCATTAAAGCCTTAGTGATTACAATCGCTTTGTGGCGAACTGCACGTTTTACATTGCCTCCATGCCGAGTAATTGGCGTTGCAATGAAATTGCGATGTTTCCCACGTACTCTCTGTTCCGCTCAACTTCCAAAGTTCAGGTACTTGTTTCACCACCAATAGGGAAAAGATTTTAATGAATCAATTTCAAGTATTACCTGAGATTGATCTTTGTTTCTTTCTTGTATAGAAGCGAATAGAAAAGCACGAACTGCGTTAGTTTCATTAGTAACGAGGGCAAAGAAGAAAATTGTATGTTCTTTAGCCTAAGAGCATACGTCATTTCTCGCTTACCCTTTAACAGTAGTGTGAACTAACTTTCATGAATCAAGAGCAGCAGGCCCAGGCTTGTGAAGTGAAGAGAGAGGCCGATTTGAAATGCTAATACTAGTCGAATTCCATTTGAGATTACGACCCTCAGTTCCTCAGTTAATAGTAACATTCTCTGTTACTGCCGACAATGGAACCCGTGTTGAATAAATAAGCGTTAGAACCTTGGAACAGGCAATGTTTTTGAATATTACTACGGAGCGAGTTCTTGGATGTCTGTTGCTCCCTGAAATATAAATAACACGGACAGTTGAACTTACCTGCGAGAGGATAATGTACAGATGTGGGTCCTTGATATATTTTCCTTTTATTTGTGTAAGCTACCCGTAAGTAATTTATGTTTTACAGTTTATTTATGACGTTTTCTTCGGATGTACATATTTCCTTAGACACATGGGTATCATGGCAGGTCGTAAATTATGTTTGAGGCTACCTGAGAAATTTGTTAACAAATAACAAACAGAAATCCAGTGCAATATATGTAAATGCAAGAAGTTCACTTAACTCGTAATATAACTATGATTCTAATAAATTAGTTTCACTTTTAATATAAAATAAAAAAAAATATTTTATATTAAAAGTGAAATAAATTTATTAATTATAATTTCACAAATATGTAAGTAATGTGAAGGAATATCTTTGTTAAAAATTAACTGTTATTTTTAATTAGCTCTGTATGGAAATTTCTTGTTTTTGGCTCTTATTGCAACCGACTGTAAAATGTTGCGTAATAGTCCATTCAGACACTATAGGGAGATTTTTCTAACAAATCGTGTCCTGGCTTAGCTTCAAGTTTCCTTCGTTATCGCATAGCTTCGAGTTCGGAAGACGACTCGAGTACGCGCTGAATATATAAACGACAACACCCTAACAGGCAACGTTTTTGAATATTCCTCGACAGACTTCGTTTCCGTGAAACGTCTTTCGCGCTATTTAATATTCACCTTCGTCCTGGCTAGGCTTGATGTTTTGCAGGCTTGGTTTCTTTGTACAGATGAGATATACTTTCTAAACTTAACTAAGTGGTAATCTTTTGTTTGAATACTATCATATACTATGTATAATATCAGATAATGTACCTAAATATTAGGCGTGTTTTTAATCTTCCAGTAACTAGTTGCTTTTTAAATATTTATAGTAGGACAAAATATGTATTTGCAAATTAGTGTGATACTAAATGTATGTATAAATTAATTATTGAAATTGCCATGCCTTAATAGATTAATTTACAAGACTAAACTTTCCAATAAATGTAAAAAGTTTTGATGATCACACGCATATACTTTTTATTTTATGTGTAGAAAACCACTTAGAATGACTTAGAAAATAACTTAAGAAGCTTAAAAATATTATTTTGAAACGTGACATTTGTTAGTAAATCAGATCATGATAAAAATAGCCTATATAATATGAGCAGAATGTATCTTAATTATTTTAGCAAACATTGATGTACAAAGACATTGCGAGACTATAACAATTTACGTGGAAAGCAGATATTTTTCTATCACAAGTCCCGTTAAATTTAAAAGCTATTAATAATGTCTGCGAAATCCCCAAATTGAAAGTCACGACAATCAACAAAACAGCGATTGAGTAAATTGTCTTCAATGAAATTGCTCCAAAAATATCGAAAGTCTTCAGTCTATCAATTAACCTTTCGCCTTGTGAGCTCACGCAAATCCGTTGAATTTTCAACAAAGACCTCGTCGACATCGGACGACGTTGTTTACAGCGAACATCTCGATGTTGAAGCGAATAAATTACTCCTTAAAGCGATTTGTTTACGCTCGTGTAACTTTATCGAAAATAGAGTTCCACTCGCGCTAGTTAATGACATTATCGCAAAGGTTGGAACAATCAGTCGAGATGAGAGGCAGGGATCGGCAAATCGTTATTGGTACTTTGCGTGACATCAAACTATTTATGTGGCGCATTTATCTTACTCGATGCGAACACAACAGATAACTTAGAGCCTCACTTAAATTTAATTGCATATTAATGTTATGCAATCGTATTGAAAAGTTGGTATGCTTCTGCTGATAACTTTAGGTTCTATAATAATCAAAGCAGTCGTGTTTTCACCAATGGCATCGCCTTTGTGGACGATCGATCTTTTGTAAGTTTCTCATTTGTTTAATGATGTACAATAAAGAATTATTTGACTTGCCTTAAGCTTCGGTTTCTAAGCAAAATTAATACATATGTTTAGGTTATTGTGATTAAATAGATCGAAATCTTCTTCGTATAATGTATTTACATCGAATATCCTAATATACTATATATTTACCTACTTATTTTAAAAGATGCTTAAGCACACCTATGGAGCTTCTTTCGCCGCTTCTTCTCCATAGCGAGGTACCTTCCGAAGCGGTGGTAGTTTCATTTTGACGTACAAAAAGTGTTATATTGAACCAATTTTGGATAAATTACATGTGAATTTGAATTTGAATAGGGTTCATTTTCCCGCATCATCTGTCACAAATTTCCCAGAAACAGTAAACTTGTCCGTCAATCATGACTGAACTAAGACTTAATGAATTGGACATTGTTAATCCCTCAAATAAATATAATAATAACACAAGAGGAAACCGGAACAACTCAGAGTTCTGCGTAATGTTCTCTAAGACATGTAAACTGTGCCAACTTGCATAAGGCCAGCGCGGAAGAATATGACCTGAACCCTTTTTTTTCTTAGAAGATTTTCGTATCTAACATTGGAATGATAAAAAGGTTGACGATGATGATCACACAAAAAAATTTGTACATGTCTTTAATTTTCATTATTATGGAACATTTAATATATGATCTATTTTATTTCACGATTAAGTTTTAAAATAATGAACAGAACTGTAAGCCCTATTGAGATTGGATAAAAATTATTACTGCTTTATCATTTCAGTGCAGACAATTCGGTTCTCCCGATCGTTTTTGCCGCGAACCTACAAAATGTATAATGAGCTTTCATTCGAGGTTTTTTCGGAGCATTATGACATGGGGTTCTACAAGAAAAGCGCAAAGAGAGCTCTCCTTCAAAGCCGGCAACGCATTGGCCACTCCTCGGGTGTTGCTAATGTCCATAGGCGACGGTGACCACTTACCAGCAGGTGACCCGTCTGTCTATTTGCTAGGCTAAATATAAAAGAAAGAAAAGCATTTAGGTAAAATCAAAATCAGTGCATAAAAAGGATGTATTTGTTTTTAGATCACTTTCTAGTATTTATAGTTACCTGTGACGGGTACAAATATTTGTATTATATGTATATATAAATATTAGGTAAGTATATACTTACCTAATTTTAATTGTAATATCCCATGTTGAATTCTATTTTACCTCAACCTGCATGAAGCCGTCGAGCGTGGACAAATAACTCTTTTAAATGAGCAGTAACTAAACTAACAATTACTAAGAAAGGAAAGTTTTGGCTCAATAAAAGTTTGTGATTGTTTCATACAAAGGAAATGAAGCTCTACTGTGATCTGAATAAGATCAGTTTTATTTGTTGTTCTCGTTCAGCGGCAACCCTTCGAATGGTTTTACGCGAAAACATAATTAAGGCCCGCAAAGTTTGCAACTTAAATCGAATTACGAACTGTTGCAAGATTACTTGGCCTCGCGGTTTCACTACGGGGATACACTCACTTACACACTCTTGGCAATAGTTCTTCGATTACTTTTGACATTTATGATGTTCATTTCTCTTTGATTCGTTTTAAGTTCACCACTAGAATATTTTTTGCTTTTGCCTTTTTTGCCTTTTATTATTTATAGTTATGGCATATTTCAGTTGTATTGAAATTTAAATATTTTTTTCGGTGAAGATCACTTTTCAGACTTAAAAGTTTTGAAAATCCCATGACGGGTAAAATGTAATTGAAAAAGGATAAAATTATTTAAAAACGCCCTGCTTAAATAATTTATGTGACGAGAGGTAATTAACGTAAAAAGCTTCCGTATAGGTTGATTAGATCTCTCAAAAAGTCCCACATATGTACAACAGAGTATTCGTTTTCATAGCACTTCCCTACGTACCTTTTTGGTTTTCGAAGATGTAGATGTGGCAATAACAGGTATTTAAAGAAATATGAAGTTAATAAATAATATACGCAAGAATATCTGTCGAGGGCTACCATTAAATGAACTAGTTTTGTAGTTTTATAGTAACGTAAATAATTTGAAGATATTTTTTTGCTACGCTTTTTTATATTTATATTGGAATTTAAAATATTTATAAGAGCCCTCGAACATGCATCAATCGAAACCCATCACTGAACACCGCATTAAACTGGGACCAGTGGTTTTGGAGATAAATAGTAACATTGGTTTGCATACACACGCACACACCCGCACGCACACACGCACATACATATACACACAAACATCCTCTCACCCCAAACGCATGTACCATCTCCGTTCCGCCGTAGGTAAAAAACAAATAATAATTCATTGAAAATACTTTAATAGGTACTTAAACTTGCATAAAAGCAATGCAATTGTTGTAGTAGTCAACATTATCTCGATTTACCTACTGTTTTATTTACACTAAGAATTTGTATCACTCCACTATTTCACTTCGTTAACTTGTCATCTCGTATGTGTACGTTAACTACACGTAAATTGCTATTAAAATAAGATTGAAGAATTCACTGCTTCGTTGCTCGAGCGGTTGCAAGCGCGACTGGCGATCGGGAGGTCCTGGTTTCAAATCCCGGGAATTTCTAGTAGTGTGTCAAAGTCTCGATCTGTGCCCGGGGTATGACAATAGGCTCACCACCTATTCCATGGTACTTAAACGTAACTGGCGAAATGTGAAAGTGTACTACATTCCTCGCCTGTCACTTCGGGGATTAGAGGCGTGATGCTATGTTGTTGTTGTTGCATTTTTTAAATAAGATCTAACTGTAATTCTCATGTAAGACAACCCATTATCAATGATAACCAATATTCTTAAATCTTTAAATGAATAAATACAGTTTCTGCTGACAAATAGTGTAAGAAAATAAAGTTCTTATTATAATAATGAGGGCATTTTAAAATTCTGCATGAGATTTGCAATTTTTTTTCGTACACTACTCGTTTGCACACCAATCGATAAGATTAGTGCATAAGTAAGCAATGTATAAATGAGCTGAGTAGGTCAACATTTCGAAGATATTTGATATAAAAGTGATCTATGTAAAAAAATAATCGCTGGTCTATTTTCTTATCAAGAGGGCTGTAAAATAAGGATTATTTAATTAAATACATCAGAGTGCGGGGGTGGTAAGTTAATTTTTGTCCTGCGCTCAATATCATACATCATCATACTCTTCCATTTTCCACAGCTGACATATCGTGGTGAATATCGCCGATATTTTATTGGCTAACGAGAGGGTATCGGGAGGAAAATTTTTCGTGTAGATAATTTGGTATGCGGCCCCATCGTGTCGTGTCATTAATTTTCCATAACTGTCATGAGAGCGGAGCAGCGAGGCGTGGCAACAGAACAACGCACGAAATTATTAAGCACTACCAATCGATAAAAAACAGGTGATACTTGAATTGACAGTCAGTAATGAACAAGCGGTTATTAAACCAAGAAATGTACTTTCACATTATGGATACTTTACGTTAATAATTATTATCGTCTTCAATTACTCTAATCTCGTTGTTCTTGACTGTCTTGTTGGTCGAGTGGTTGCAAAGCACGATGTTG
>DWME01000856.1:0-29031 GCA_018244795.1 Parelbella ahira ahira
AAAACGTAACATCACGCCTGTAATCCTCTAAGGGGTAGGCAGAGGAGTTTAGTACACTCCCACGTTTCACCAGATACGTTTAAGTCTTATAACTGCAATAGTGAAGTATTAAGCAGTTGTGCCCTTCTTAACCGCATTTCGGCATTATTAGGTATTGTTATTTTTTCCCCGAACCATTTGGAAAATGACAATACGATTGGCAATAGATAGAATCGTCAAAACGTATTCAAGGTACAAATGGAAGCCCGTAACGATTTTATTATACGTATATATGTAAATAAAGCTTCATACAAAAGTTCGGTGACTCCATTGGAATAGGTATGGGCCATAGACATTTAAAACGGATAGACAAGTGTTCTAGATTCCTAGATTAGATTTCGAAAAGATAGTTAAACCTGTCCGAGAAATGTGTTGTTGTGTACCATGTTGAAATTACCAAGCGCTGATATGCACTTATATTTTTAATATAATGGTAAACTATCGTGGTGATCTTATTAGCAATTTGATCTAAAACATATTTAGACCAATACAAATTATAGCAAGTTATATTTGATGTTTAGATGCATTTTTTAAGTGTTGCGCACCAGGATTTGCACTCAGGACCAGGACCCCCGAAGTGAGAGGCTAAATTTTAGAACACTAGGCCATCACTGCTGGTGAAAAATTCCACATGGGGATTTTAAAAAATGTACAAACACGAACTGTAGACATGTTATAACAACAATATAGCAGCAGAAAGAGCAATGATTTAGATTTTAGCGTTAAGATTCGAATGCTCGCATCTACTACTGAATTTGTTATGTGCGACTTGAAATGATAAAAGAAAAAAAAATGATAAAACGTAGACACCTAAAGGTTCGTTATTCAATAAAGTTCTACAAAGCGTCTCAGGCAGCAATGTTTGCCAATATCCATTTGGTCAGTCCAACAGCTTATGACTTCGACCTTTATCATTTTGTAAGAGAACCCAGTGCATCAATGGCCCGATAAAAACGGTGATACGCGATATAGTCCTGAATGCCATTTCTATGATTTACAAATTCTTTTTCGTTCACAAGCTGATGAAATTCGCGGTAATATATTTCGTTTCAAATCGCGGTGTTTTCGACAGTCGTTCTACTGTTTGCAGTAGATTTTAAATTATATTACCTTCTACGGGAAAAATCACATATAAGGCGCCTTTGGGTTACCAATGCTATTTTCGTTCAGGAGTTTCTTGAGCGATTTTTCTCGAATCGTACATAGTTTTGTTGAGGAAAACGTATGAAGTTTTTAAAAATATTTATGGGATTAGCTCTTTTGTTAGTTATTATTAAACGTCTGCATTCGACTTATAAATGTATAGGTTCTAAATGTTTGCTGAAATGTGCCTTATTAATACCTATGAATTGTGAAAAATTATTATTAGCTGCTCGCAAGGTCGGAGTCGAATTTGGAACCGAATGAAAGCCCGAGACAACACTTCCAAAGTCCGAACACGTCCAGTTGTATCAGACAAATCGTTTGTAATATTTCACAGCGTCAAAGTACTGAGCATTTTGGAAATAAATCTACCAAATCAACCATTAGCCACGCCATTCACAGAAATGTATTTAAACGTACACAAAATATACTTTTGTATATTAAAATTCACAACAAAATTCATTTCCCCGAACATCGTTATAAAACGCAAAGTTGCATCATAAATTCAAGTATGAAGTCAAGTTTGACAGTTGTAAAACTGCAAAGCGCACAGTTTACGTTCTACGCCATTTATAACACTTAGGCCACTGTAAGGAGCTTGTAGGTCTTGCGTACACCGTCTTAACTGGGAGGAAATACACTAGGTGTGTTCCTCTTATTGATATTTAGTTCGAGTTTTCCGTTTAATACTTTAGCACCCACATAAGGATTCTATTTTGTTGTACTTGCGATACAAGTTCCAAGCGTGTGAGTCCAAAAGTAACAATACTATTGCGAAATTGCTTGCAATAATTTTACACAATAGCGAGATAATTAAAGGTAAATTCTAAACAATCACAGTTAATATATAAAACTGGTTAAACAGGACATCTTCATTCAAAATCGTTGCAGAACAAAAACCCTTTTTTTTGAAAAAAATCCTAAATATAGCATAAATATAGCATTTTTTAAGCTGCATTACATTTCTATTTCATGTTCGGCTTAATTGATTGTTTGGTTTTGATGTAGGAACTTGTTCAGGTACATTTTGTTAAATTGTTTACTCAGACAATAAACAAATGTGTTTAAATTTAAGATATGTATGTTTTAAAGGCGGTCTGGTTTCTATAGCACG
This sequence comes from Parelbella ahira ahira, assembly GCA_018244795.1. Taxonomy (NCBI): domain Eukaryota; kingdom Metazoa; phylum Arthropoda; class Insecta; order Lepidoptera; family Hesperiidae; genus Parelbella; species Parelbella ahira. The sequence continues at coordinate 2,297 of DWME01000856.1, forward strand.
AGCACTATGTATCCGTAATTTGTCCCAACTATTATTATTACTAGCAGAGATAGCCTAGTGGGTAAGAATTCAGCCTCTCACTCTGTAGAATTAAATGGTTCCCATCTCTTTACAAAGGTGCGTTTTAAATTTAAATATCACTTGTTAACGGTGAAGGAAAACGGCATAGGAAACCTGCACACCTTAGAATTTATAAAACAAATATTATAAGGTGTGTGAAGTCTGCCAACCCGTACTTGACCAGCGAGGTAGACTATGGCCTTAACCCTCTCAATATGACCCATATTCCGACAGCGTTATAATAAAAATGGCACTATTGTTATTATTTATTATTATTACTATTTTTTTCAATTATATGTATGTACACTTGTGGTTACTCATAGCTTGTTTCGCGGGGAAAATGACAAAATTCTAAATTCAATAAGATTTTGTAACAGACAAGCAAACCGAACAATTTCCATACAAATTCTTTATAGACAGACAAACCGAGATACTTTTGAGTTTATCATAATTATGTAATAGATATGTACACAATTAACGAACAAACAAAGTTTCTATTTGTTGCTTAGTTTTAAGTATTCAGTGAACAAAAATAAACAAATAAATAAATTAAGTGATAAAACACACTAGTTTAATGATAAGTGACTTTAGTTTATGTGAACATTGGTTCACAATGACCACGTGAGCCTTAACAGTGACCTTTTCGACCTAACATTTTTCATTAACAAAATTAAACTTCCCGCGCCCGGCCGATGTGAAAAGAAAATTCAATATGACATAATTGACTTTTCACGAAAATAAAATCGAAATCGTTTTCTTAAGGCATAAATTTTCTTGAAACCCTCCTTAGCATTCCCCCGAAAATCTAATATTCCTTTTACTTATAAATTATGACATCGTCACGCGCTGCAAACATTGTACTCAAAATTTGCTAATTAAATATAAAGCTTTCGGTAGCATTCAATATTGAACTTAAATGTCAAGGTATTACAGTTTATTTCAGCTTGGGAATGATCCCCGTCACATTGTTATAAACTTAGCATGAGCCAATCAGATGAAATTAGATGCCACTCATGGCACTGTCTGGCAAGTTGGGACAATACAATATTTACTTAAAATATAAATTTTAAGTTTTTCTTAATACAACTTTCTGATAACGGTGTCGTAAAATATATTTATTCTCTATTGAAATAACGTTTTAATATGACTTTATAATTTGATATTGTAGTACGTAGCGAGTACGAAGGCTTTATGAAGTGACAATTTGATGTGATTAATTAATAGTTAGGTAGAGTTTACTTTTTACAAAGTGAAACGTTTAATTATATTTTCTAGTCAATTATTTGCGCAAATACGTCACATCGAAGCAGTTTTATATGTATATCAATCACAATGTTGCAATCTAATAGCAAAAAGTTCATAAATTTTGAAAAACATGTTTTGTTAGAGCAATTTACCTATATAAACCGAACTTGGGCCGAACTCGGGCCGGGAACAACATTTTTGTTGTTCCCGACCATTCAGGCAACATTCAGGTTTTTCTAAGTGGAAACTCCAGTAGTAGCTCGGAATCTGGTTTGGTGCTGAGTGTATGTCAATATGCTCACCTCCCACTCCATGTAACGTTAACGTAAGAAAGATAGTCAATATAAATAATTATAATGCAGTAATACATTATAAGTCATTGACCCAGGTGCATATGTATTTACATTGGAACTGCTATTTAAAGTATCTATCTGGCACTGTGTACACCTAACCTCAAGTAGTTCAATACAGGTGATCACTAAGACGAAGTTGTAGATCAGTGGTTTAACGACAAACACAACTTTGTATGTATGATATAGACCTCGTACTAATATTCGTACCTCTGTTCACACACAGATTCACTTTAAAAAAATCTATAATTTATCGCGAAGAAAGTTCTGTAACATTATTTAATTACATGTAATTATTATAAACAATTCCAACCATGTACCCATCCTGGGAATTATGGGCAAAACACCGCTGGGGAGGTCTACAGCAATGGACTGAGCCAAGATGATTATGTGATATGATGGTGATGAATGTATGTGTAAATATGTATGTATGTATATTTGCCTACTTTATCATTTAACATTTGTTTAACAATAATACAAAATTCGGATAAATCAAATCATGTAAATAAACTAAAAAGTTATTTAAGTAAAAAGACGTAAATGATTCATTTAACTGGGCCATTATTTATAAACATCGTAATAAGCGGAACGTAAAATATATCTCTGATACAATGATTTATCATGCTCTCAGTTTAATCGGCTTCGAGGACTGGTCTCAGTACTGTCGATTGACGAGTTTTGAGAGAAACGAGGAAAAGAATTTTCAGATATTTTTTGATGCTGCCATCTTACTAGTGTAGTGAGGAAGTAGAATACAGTCATAGAGTCATAGTCTTCGACCCAGTGACTCTTATGCTTTACAATGTACGATGAATTCGATATAAGTCAATATAAAATGGAAGAAGACATGACACACATAACTTAGCTCATACATATGTTAAGGGTTATTTATGTTTTAGTAGCTATTTAACTAATTGTACGATCTGCGATAATGTACGGTGGAGTGACGATATCCGGAAAGTGCCTGGCAGTGGTTAGAGGCGAAGACCTGAAGATCGACCTCAGTGACTTGCTATTGGAGAGGCCTATGTCCAGTGGTGGACGGAAACGGGCTGATGATGACGATGACATTCGTCTAATAAAAAGTTTCTGCACTGATATCGAAGAGTTCTTTAAAGACAATTTTTAAAAGAATATTTTTCAGTACAACAGCTATTCCAAACGAATGAATATTTCATCGTTTATCGTTCACCTTATATCATGGCACCGGTCAATAAATTGGAAATGTGGAAATATTTCAACGTGAAATTAACTTTTGTTTGAAGTACAATGAAATTGTTACTTTTTAAAGACTATAAAGTAAAAATTTCATTGTACTGTTTGCAGTTGGAGAAGTGCTTGAGACTGGATACTTGATAAATGAATTTTTCAATCAATTGATTGAAGCACGATTACTGTAGTCTAAAGCTATTCAGTCTGTTTAATAAATCTAAGTATATAAATGCAAAATTGTTATTGGTTAAGGAAATATTACATGACAAGTGTGAGTAGTAGGTATCTGTGAATTATTGGTTTTGTACTTCTTAATAATGAATAATTATCATCCTTTTTATGTATTTAACGAAAATTTAGCATTCGGGCTTCGTCATCGATGACCCAACCACATCCAGCAGCATTCTATTTAATAGATTTTAGTTTAATTAATAAATAATATAATTTTGGTTAGTGGTTTTGGATTTTAGCGTAATTACATCCTGTGTATGTGCTCATGACATGTGCTCATAACATGTGCTCATACTAAAGCAGAAAATCCTTTCATGGAGTTCTGAAAATAAAGCTACTTATGTCAATCAGGATTTGATCGAAAAACAATAACAGCGAATATCGGTAAAGAAAAATTAGCTTTAAAACTATCATAATTTTTCTCCGGTACAACATGCTTTTTTAAAACCAATACAAAATATCTGGATATATTCTCTGATAGCAAAAGGCATAGGCCAAAATTTTGATATCATAACGATGTATTTCGATGTATTCATATTAGAAATATCAAAAAGGCAGGTTTTTACAAAGGAAGCATTTTATACCACAAAAGGGGTAAAAGTTCAAAAACCCACCTACATTTGGATTGAATGAAATATAACCAGAAATCCCGCGCAGCTTCAGTCAAAAGATTTCATTCAAAGCTAAAGAGAATACTTAGCGGATGCACGTTGCCATAATGGGGTATCCTTGCGCATATGAAAAATTCAAACTGCTGGTAAAGTCTCCTTTGCTTAATTAGTCGCCTATTTTCCAGGAGCACGTAAATCATGCAATGGCCGAATAGCTTATCTTTCAACAGCGTTTGGTCCAAGTTGGACGAGTTGATTATGTTGAATAACTTGCAAACCTGCCCACAGGCGAGCTTATCTTGAACGGAGACGTCAAGATTAACTGTAATGAAAACGTCTGAAATGGAGTTTGAATTGCGTAAATAGTCTCTAACGTTTGTTTTAATAATTATTTTGAACAGGATCCAAGACAACAAGACCCGAGAATCGTATAAACTAGGTCACATGGAGTTTATTTATATTAAAGTTAATGTTGTAAAGTCATTATATAGTGAATTGACATCTTTGTGTGGAAATTTCAAAATATTAACATTGCGATTCGGGTGAGAGGTCAAAATATCATGAGTCATGTTTTGTTTTTTTTTTTTCAAGCATTTTTTTATGTTTCTTGCCGTACATTTCAAAGTAAATAAATATAAATTCTTTATATGAAACAATTATAAATTCAATCCGAAAACGTTCAATTTGTTTTAATTGCAAATGTAAATCTGCAAATCGCTGAACGCTTATTTCTTACCGTGAAAGAAATATTTTATATCTCTTTACTTTTACATTTTTATCCTAAAGATAACCTGGATTACCTTTAGCTCGTCGACGATTTGAGACGTAATGGCGCAGTTTTATTCCGGAGACCTAATTAGCTGTTTTATGATTTTTGCTACTAATGGGAACGAAGGCGAAGTATTCTCTTCGTCTATTCAGGTTTCAGTGCAGTTACTGATATACGAAGTTGGTAGAAATCGTTTCTTGCTATTTTAAAATTTTAGCGGTTTGAAAACGCTTAAGGAGTTTTAATTATAGAGAAAAATGTACTCCTAGTACATGACACGACAGTTATATCGAAAAAATATGTATTAAAATTCATTTATTTGACAATGTCGTTTTGCTAATGGCTACTACAGTAAACAAAGTTGTTCATATAAACGAAACAATATCTGAGACGAATGTGGCCGAAAGCAAACCGACGAAATATAACACAAATTACAATATTGCTACAGCTACTTTGATTCTCCCCTCACGATGCCAAGGTGCAGCTTTGGAGCGATTTATCTTTCTCCGATCCTGCACCCTCTACATCAAACTGCGGTGTAACGCCTAATGGAAAATTCCTTGAAAGATTGCATTCAGAAAATCCAATCGAATCAAACAAGGGCGGTACAGTTGCAATACTCAACAATGGTTGGGAACACGGCGGTATCGAGATTTTTGAATGCCGTGAAATTGCGTTCTTGGCGATCCGACGGGATATTACGCGCAGAAATGATTTATATTACAGCGGTCGCTCCATGAAATGCTCTTAAATTTCAACGTACACTTTAAATTTCAGAATGTGAGATATACCCACTTTCGGGAGGTCTGGACTGCATGCCACTTTCGGTCCATTTATATTAGGATAAGGTGGATGAAATATTCTACGCAAGCCACAAACTGCTATTTAAATGTAGCCGGATCGGTTACGTGACATTGTTTAATATTAGAGACGTGTTTTAATATAAGTGATTTAATATCGCGGTGGCTTTAATATTTTAATAATAAGCTCGCAATTTTGTTCTGCTGTTGCAGCGCTGAGATCTGGACTAGCTTAAATCAGTTCCAAAACTGAACACATATTATATAGATGTACGTATATTTATGTGTTGTGTGTATGCTTTTATATAAATCACATATTTCAACCGAAACCTAATTTCAATGTAAGTATGTATGTGACCTCTAAAATTTCTATAAATATACCTACATCTAGATGTGTAAAAAAGTAATTACAAGAGATATATTGAAACTATATTTCATTTAATCGGCAAATTAATGAGAACTAAATAAATTAAAGCGGAAATTTTTGTTATTTCATATATAATTCTATCCATTACTGTGGAACAATAGTTAAATAATGGGTTACATTGCATTTGCTTGAGCCAGTTTAAAAATATTTCGTCTAAAAGTAGTTCAGTTCCTTTGCGTTTTCGGTCTCAGGTGAATGAAGTATTTATTCGTTATGCCTAGAATTTTCTAGTACGACGTGGTTTTCGAGCACAGAACATCAGTTAAGTGGCAACTACACATGTTACAGATGCATAAATGTAATGAATTTCTATGCTACGTAACTTAATGTAGTTACAACGTAAAAGAGAAATAATAACATTTTTTTAATTCTCACGCATATTGTTTACTGTTTATCGATAGTTTATCGTGTAAATTGTTAAGACGATGAAGATTTATAAAGGACACGTTGTAATGAATATATAATAGAAAAACTATTGTCAAACTGGAGTTGACTCGGAGTTATCAAAAAGTTGAGCAAAAGAAAGCAATTCGTATGAAAATGTAGCATGACGTCACTAAAATCTTCCCCTACGGCTTATAATCTTTATATTCCAGGTTTATATCCAGCACAACGACATCCATAATATTTTGTAAAGTCGGCCTTTTTGCTTACTGAGTTATTCGTAATCCTACGAAATGTTACACAGATAAATTTTTGTTCGACGTAGCCCCCAAAAAAATGAAACGCTTGTCTATGTTTTGTGCCTTCGTATTTCAATCTACTGTTTGTGGTAATTCTGTGGTTGGCGTTTAATTAGTTACGTGATTTAATAGTTAATTAAACGTTACATTTTAGAATGGTATTGCACGATGCGGGACATAGGCCTCCGCTGGAGGGAATTTGTCCATAATCCCCACGCTGGGCATGCAGATTGGCGATCGCAAAGCACCGCTTCTCGCACTGCTTATACTCGTGCCCGTAAGCGGCCAGGGTATGTAGCCGTATCTCGGCAGTTGCGTCATATCAGGTATGTTCGTATAGAAAGTATCTTTATTATGCAACAAATCGATGTGAAAGTATTTTAAAATTTATACCTATAAAATATAAAATTAATATAAAATTTACCTGTTTATCTTTTAAAAGAAATTCCATACCACACTCTGCAATAACTATATTATGACCCATCAAAATCATAATAAGAAAAATAAACAAATTTTTCACGCAGAGAATTCTGTTAATAAAATTATTTTAATGTCATCAGAGTCAGAGTGAAGTGTAAATATACACAGACAATAAAAACATGTAAAACTTAACAGTTCGTTTTATAATACTAATGCATGTAATTGTTCAATGCAATCTACCTATAGTGTCAAGCACAATTTCCGATAAAGTGAAGTAAGCGCGCTTTAAAAGCGGTACCCATCTGCAGTTCCAAATGACAGCCTTTTGTTTGCAAAGCATCCTTTGAAATGAACTGCTCTGCATAATTTTGTGCAACAGCGAAAACAGTATTTAGTTCGGATTAGTATTAATGAAATGTTTTGAAAACGGTACTGTGCTTGTAATAACTAATTCAGTCTAGATTTTTTAAATTCTATGTATATACGTTTATTTATAAATCGTATTTTGTATAGCAGATGAACAGATAGTGAACCGGTTGTTAAATGTTCATTGTCACTCAAAGTACATCGTTAATATACATAGGTTCATATGTTATCTATCACATACGTTAATCTAAACCGGATGAAAATATTGGTTACAATTATTAAAATAAACTTTAAAAGTGTATGAATATTAATATACTGTTAATGAGATTTACATGTTTATTAATTATAAACGTATGCCGCTCCCCTATATTAAGCGTTCGTTTCTTACTTTTGTTTCCCACCCAAAGATTGTCTGCGAGAGATGTCTTGTTAGCTGTAAGACCGCCTTTTACGTGTCATACTGTCTGTTCTAATTTGTATTGTCTTAGTTTTAATAATCTTTGGTGTAAAATAAAGATTAATTGTATCGTTTTAATAAAATGTTACTCGAGTAGACAGGTCTAGTATATTTCTGTTCCTCCAAAACTTTATCCGTTCTATAATCTGATATATTGACAAGTTATTTAGTATTGGCGCGTTTTGAAATTTTACATGCGTAAATAGTAGCCTCTTTATTATTATTTACAGACTCCTATGTACCGATATATGTATTCGTTATATACCTTATATATGTATGTAATAAAATGAAAATGAAATTTAAATCATCGCGATGTAAGTATTTTACTAATAGAGTACCTACTCTTTCAATAATATTATGATATGACGGTATAAATAATATGCTACGATATGAAACATATTGTGATATGACGGATAGAGATTGAAATAGTGTGAGTCGTGTAAGGTCGAGAATCAATAAAGGTTCGATCGAACAAGACACGCCTAAGTGCAATATCTCGGATCAGCAACAGCCGACATAACTCCGGGTTGGGTGCTAATAAATTTACAGACGATCCTCTAAATCGGTGCCGCCATATTGGACAATTTATGTATGTAGGTCTTGTAAGCATTGATGTGTGAAATGTACGACTATCCTTGCGGGGCGGAATATGATAGATATCTATTAGAAACGTGTTTATTGGTTTGTATCGAACGACCATGGTTTACCAACTATTTAGGACGGGAATAGGACAGCCATACTATATAGAACCACAGCATTTACCAACTCTGCGCAACCGGAATACCATTTGGGGCTAACCAACAGCACATAGCCGTACTGCGGTTATGAATAAACTATTTGTGTGGGATAATGCGTTTAGGTAACCACACCTTTTATAACAAACGGACAGTACTATAAGCGCTTAAGTTACTGAAGAATCTTAATGGTCAATAAATTCAGACTATAATAGGGTTACGTTTCAATAACTTAATTTCTTTCAATTATTCGACTCACCGAAATTAAATTCAGATCACTGACCCAAAGATTAATTAAGCCAGCGTCACGATTGAAATTCTATCTCTGAATTACGACCGTAATTATCAAAAGTCCGCTCTTGATTGCTTCGGCCGATCAATTTTCAATTGTAAGTCAATATCTGCGCTTAGACGTTGTTTTTGTTAATTAAATAGAAATTATGTTAAAATATTTTTTGTATTCAATTCATTGTGGATATAATACATTCGCTATATCGTCATCACATCAGTCTTTACCGTTCCACTGCTGGACATAGGCCTTTCCCAAGGTGTGCCACAACACTCGGTTCTCCGCAGAACTCATCTAGCCGCTACCACCTGCCTTATTATGTGGGTACGCTTACATAAAAATAAAAAAATGTGTTTCAGTGCGTCTTGGAAATGATGAGAGCTTTATAGTAGAATGTACGCGCAAGTATAAAAATGTACTAACTTTCTTACTATTTTTGAAGTTGTAAAATTTTAAACTTAGCAATGCTCGCTAGTAAGTGGAAAGAGTAGCAGCAAATACATATATCCTTCAGGATATTCGTACTATCAATAGAAAAAATGCACTAACTAAAAAAAAAAGTGCTAATCCAAAAACAAACAATTTAACGTATACAGCATATATTTTTTTTTAATTTTGAATATTTCTGATACCGTCAATCACATTTCGTGATGCATGGATAAAAATTTTAAGTCCTAATTTAGATTAATGAAATTGAAAAAATTGTTTTTTTCGCAGTGGCTTTATACAAGCTATATTTGTAGCATTAATTGATTTCTCAAGTTGTACTCAGCTCGCACTGAGCATTTCGCTGGTAGAGTGGTAGAGACAAAGGGTTCCTCGTACAAGCGTTGTGCTGTCATTTCGAGATTCACTCATCTTCAATTCTCCTTGCTCATTTCTACGTATAAATCTATTACAACGTGTGTTAACGAATTTTCTTTAGCTTTATTCATATGAAATAATATATTAAATAAACTAATTACATTTTTCATAATCGTTTTCATTATGATATCGGTATCTTATTTAGTTTTATTCATATGTCGTTTAATATCAAATAAACTATTTGCATGTCTCATTGCTGTTTTCTTTATGATATTTGTATCTTTTTAAGGCAATAACGCATTAACGTTGAAGATATTAAATACGATTAGATTGATTATGTGTAGAACAAAATTGACAAAATCACGGTGAGGTACGAGCTTCATATACATACATTATATTTTATTGAGTTTCGACTATAGAAAACACAGTTGTTTATTTGCGTTGGCACAGATAACGTGTCAACTTAGTCGGTAGCGGTTGAAACGCGAGAGACTTATTGGAGACAAATTTTAATAGTTATTTGAGGTATTATACATGTTTCCGGGGCACGTTTAATAACCATTTATCTTTCTCAGGTCTGCACGCTCCTTTCCTACGTCTATAAAATTTATGTACCTACATATATTATTTGTTTTACAATATAATTATTACTTGTTAATTTCTTTACTAGTTCCAAGGGCATATTTCGGAGTTTGATATAATTTTTCCAGTTAATAGTTTTCCTGCATTACTGTTAGTGCATTATCATCATTACAACCTTTTTGACATTGTGATATTGGATATGGGTTTACTCTCAGAATGAGATGGACTAAGAACAAGGTTTCCCACGATGGCCAAGTAGGTACGGGTTGGCAGACTTCTGATGCCTTAGAGAACATTATGGAACATTCTATGGTGGGCATAATACCTCACGGGGTTTTCCTTCCTAAAGAGGTGCGCGCCAGGATTTGAACCCAAGATTCCATTAGTGAAAGTCTGTATTCTCTACCACCAGTTTGTCAGTTGGTCGCCCAAAATTAAACAAACAATCATTAACCAAATTAAAATTTCGCACAAAAAGTGTCTTCCTTTTTAATTTCATGATAATAAATCCAATTAAATTTCAACGAGTTTCAAGAAGAATGTTTAGATTGCAAAAGAACAAATAAACTTTAAAAATTTGATAAAGAATTACTATCATTTATTGACAAGAATTGTACATTTATTAACTTCAATGACCCTGGTCATTTGACTGGCGTGTTAGTCCAGTGGTTAGTAAATCTGACAGCTATGTCATGGGTTCGATTCCCATCTAGAATGAATATTTGTGTGATGAGGTATGTTTTGAGCCTGGATGAGAAAAAAATGTATATACATACATGTATATTATAGAAATGTAATATGTAGTCTAGCAGCCGTCTGGTTACCATAGTACAAGCTTTCTTGACTCTTACTTTTCGATCTCCGTTCAGATCTTTGGAATGACTGTGTGTAGAGATCTTCTAATATATTAAAAAAATAAAAAATGTCGTTATTCCTATTGTCGAATTCTAAAAATTCTTGTAGACGAAAAGTTATCCACATTATACAGCTGTGAGCCCCTTGAAAATCGCTGTTAAAACATCGCCGCGATAATCCACTGGAATCCGTAATTTTCTCATAACATCTAAACGATCTTTTTATTCGATATTTCATGTGCCACGTGAATTGTAACAGTAAAACTTTATTGCGTGTGACTTGTGGCTTAAGTGGCATTGTTAAAAAAAAACATGAGTTTCGAATTTAGAATGCATTTGACAAATGGAACGTCATATTTTATTCGTATCGGAAATAACAGAATCATGGAAACATACAGTTACTCAATTCAAAATAGACGTATGTGTTAACTGTTATATCGAAATGATTTTTAATATATTCTGGATAAAGTACATTTTAGGTTACAGCATTAAACTTTCTTGATTGCATTTCCTATACGTTTAGAACATTTGTAGACGTACAAACTGTTTCACCAACCTATTTATCTGACTCAACGGCAATCGAAGTTAGCAAATTGGATCTATTATATTTATAACACATCTGAAGGGGATAATCGAACTGTTCGCGTCAAGCCAAAATATATGGACTTTAGTATATCAACCTGTAAGTATAAGAAACTCTTTATTCAAGAACTTGCAAAAACTTAGAGAAACATGCAAATAGTCGTACCCCGTGTTAGAAAGCTCAAAAACCTTATAATAGCAATATGAAAAATCAAGAAAACTAATAAAGAACTCAGTACCTGCACCAGGAACCTGCGTAGTAAGTTGGATAATCTCACTGAAATTAAAGGCCAATGAAAGCAGAAAATAAATCAGAGCATCCTTTGATTCGCTAGTAATCTTTTCGACTCGTTATTAATTGGTATAATTTAATGCATCTTATATCTTAACGACCAAGTAATAAAAACTATTTTCGCCCGCGCGACATATTTGTAAATGTCCACGACAATTCTGATAGTGAGCATAAATATCAAAAATGTGTCCGCGCCTTGAGAAATATTTACGACATAAAATTGCTGGAACTTTTCGATAAAAGCTGTATGTTCGACACTAATAAAGTAGTCCTTAAGGCGATAATGCAAAGAATTATTACCAAATTCGGCCACAAGAACATTTCCTTGTTCCATACTCCCCAGCGGCCCTATCCGCTTATCTTGCTTATTAAAACTAAAGCGTTCCAAGTAGGGTGAGTTGGGCCATGGGGGAATTTCGTACTTTATTCGTTTGTTAATTTCCTATAATGCTAACTTTTACGTTACGCAAAAATTTGTGGTCGCAACTTTTGTACATTTCTGATAAACTTAGTGCAGTAAAGGTATTAATGATTCAAGGTACGAAGTAAGGAATGGCCGCTAGAATAAATATGTATATGAGCAGTTTAGTACAGAAGTAAGGAATGGCCGCTAGAATAAATATGTATATGAGCAGTTTAGTACTAAGACACTAGAAGCTCTACACGCATGTAAATGGTCTGTAGGTCTGTTCATAAATCTCCAAGTGACCCTACCGCTTAGCTCGCTTATTGAAACTGAAGCGATCCCAAGAGGGTAGATCGGGGAATGAGGGATAACGCGTGGAGCGGCAGGTACGAGTTATCTTGGCTAGGCGATTATGGCCGTTACGAAAGAATTGTTATAAAATTTTGAAACGATTTATTACAATATACATCATAGAGTAAGAAACAGATTGTTTAGTTTTAAACACAAACCGTATATCTGTACGCAATGATGTTACAATTGTGGAAGCAAATCAATCTTTTGGGCTGTCAAATGTACACTCGAAACCGACTTTGTTCGTATGTTCTATGAAAATAGTTACAATTCAGACCAAATTAGTGGACTAATTCGATTACTTTTTAGTCAATTACTAAAGTTATGAAATACAATAGCTCATGAAAGCTGAACTGGGTATTAAGTTAGTTTCTCCGTGAACGAAATCGCGTGCAACGACTAGTATTATCCAATAAAATAAATTGAAAAATTTTAATTCCAAATTTAAATTCATTTATAAATGCGCTTGTTAAAAATCTTTTCTATGGGAGTTACAACTAACCAAATATATGTTACCTACAAATCAAAACATGAAGAGTGAATAGAGCATTGCGTGGTTCCATGAAAAATAAATAGGTATGGTAGCCATTAAAAATTCCATTAATAAAAAATTGATTGGATTTTTAAACCTTATAGCTGACTATTCCATTCCATAATTAAAAAAAAATGCGTGATCCGTAATGTATTGTTAATTTGTTTAATAGTGTTAATTAGTTACCTTATTTAAATGGTGAAACGTCGGAGTGTACTACATTCCTCTACCTACCTCTTCGGAGATTAAGGCGCGATGTTACCTTATTAGTTACCTTGCAAAGTATAATAAAATAATTATTATAGAGAATATTACTGAAAATACGAATAATGAGTAAATGTGAACGGTTAAGTATATAAACAAAGATTGCTCGGACTTCATAGTAAAGTAGTAACTATTCTAAATATTCAAGCACATTCAACCTTTTGCGGCTCTGGGCCCACCTCGTAAATATACAAGGACCGTAAATAAAATGGGGAATCTAACACTTAGCCGCTGTTCTACGCTATTAGATAATGTAGGAATATCCTTCCAGAGAGTGTTCCTGATGAAAGTAGAATTGTTTGTATACATGTACCTAACCTAAATTAAAATTCTTTTAAAATTGTCTTCATAAGAAATACTGTTTGGTATTTCTGAATTGGAGAATCGAAATACCGTAAAATTGTCATATATTCTGTATCATTTTTGCGGGAATAAAATGCTCTAACAATTTCGTTGGAGCTTATGCGGTTGAAGGGTATACTTATAAAATTTTATGTTCGCTCTACAAAGATCTAGTTGAAGCGGCTCCCAGTGGCAACTTCTGTGTTAAGTCCATATTCTTTTATCTGTTTTCACAACATCGGTTTTGTGCAGTTCTTGTTGCCAGAAAGTCTGTATCGCGGTAAAAATGTTCTCACTTTCAACATCTTTAAGCATTAATTGACGTTTGACTGGAGTTTTTCAGTGATCGAAACGTTGCTTCCATTACCTAAAATAATTGCTGATAGGGACAGATTCAAACGGCTGATTGCCAACAACGACGAGGCACTAAGAGAAGAAGAATAGTCGATAGACAGATAAGATACGTTTACAACGTCATTTTTACAAAAAAGGAAAGAAATAACGTATGTGCAATGAATTTATGTACATGCCATTTGTAAGCAATACTGAACAGCGTCGTAAAATTTCCTTGGGCTAATGAAGTAAAATGAGGTTAATATGCAGAGCAGAAAATGTCCAGGGTTCAAGTTTACGCTGTTCTGACTATAAATAATTGTGCTGTTTTTGACATTTAAATAACACAATACATCTTTGAATGATATAATATATCGTAAAAAAGAACTAATGCACGTTTGAGTTCTGTATAATATTCTTCAGGACGTTTAACGTAGGCGTACCCATAAATCACCAGCATGGCAGACGATGACCATAAAACCTTATCATTAAACGAGCAATGTCAAACACTAGAACAATAGAAGAAATGATGATGGTAATATTGAAATAGTCCACACTATATTTTAATATAAAGGAATCGAAAGTGAATTGCAATCTTATTCCTTATGTAAAGCATACCTCATATTCTAAAATTTAAATCTCTTTTTAACAGCACGAAGCTTCTACTGAAACATAAATCAATTCCGCACGTAATATTCTGTCGCATCGCTAAGAACGCAATTTCACGCCATTCAAAAATTCCGGTAACGCCATGTTTTCAACTTCTGTCGTGTATTGTAATAATATTCGACCTTTCCTTATGCAGTAGAATTTTAGCAATGCAATCTTCTGAGACATTTTTATCAGGTATTATGACGTAGCTTCATGGCGCAGGTTCGGGAAGTGGCAGCGACAAATTGATCATAAGTTGTACCGTTGACATCGCGACGAGTGAATAAAGAAAAAAATATAAAGCAATTTTTTCTTTACGACCTTTTTATCTTTCCACTGCTGGAACATGGGTTCGTCTCAAAAAAGAACGTTAAGGTTATAGTTTGCTATGCTGACCAAGTGCAGGTTAGCAGATTTCACACGGCTTAGTGAACGTTTTTGTTAACTCTAAGGTATGCAGATAAGTAAGGTATAATCAATGATTTATTGACACTTTTACTGTAATTGTATTTGGACCTAGACGAATAATACATTTTGTCTTAAGCACGCTTTAATATTTTCGAGGGTATTTCTTTAGATAGTGACTTTGCCACTTTTTCCTCTTTTGAGTGGTCATTAGTTAGAAAAACCGTGAAATAGTTAATTAAGTCTTGAAAATTAAACACTGCCATTACGACTCAAATCGTCGACTTGGGAAAAGTACCGGGTTATCGTAAAAAAATAGAAAGAAAATTTTAAGTAAAACGTATCTTTCATTTAAGTTGGAAGTGTCGAGCGATTTTAAGTTAAGTTAATTCCTTGAGTGTCGCTAACAAATAAAATCTAAAAATTGCGTGAATGTATTTCGCTACGTGTTTTCAGCTTACTATGGGTCATTACCATACGATATACGCAAAGTGGCTGGCAGCGAATGGATGCGAAGAGCTGAAGATCGAGCTCAGAGGCGTGCCATTGGAGAGGCCTATGTCCAGCAGTGGACGGAAGTAGGCTGATGATGATGATGATGGGTAATTACTAAAACATATGCTATAAATATAACATGGCAATTAAGAAGCTATGACTGTATGTATAAGATCTATTGTTCATTATCAACATTATATTGGACCTTCTAAAGTAATGCAATTTGCTTACAAAATGTAAGCAATACCACGATTCGAATTGTAGAATTGTACCGTAGACACACACACACGTATCATCAGTCCGACATCGTCCACTGCTGGACATAGGGCTCTCCAATATCATATGTAACGCTAAAGTTCTTCGACAAATATCAGACTACTTTCACGATGTAGGCATTGACAGCAGCAGTTACAAGTGCCTGCAGACAAGTATATACAAGTAATCTTTACAGGATCACATGAACTATTAGAGTATGTTAAGTGAATGTACATTTTTTAAGAAAGTCTAAAGATTAATTTGTTATTATAGTCCTATTGCAAGTTAATTACAGACATAATGTTATACTTAATAAAAATAAGAACACATCATGTTTTACGATAGTCACTATTAGTATACACGGGTGTTCCGGATACATACGCTAACCGAAATGTAAATTATTTTCGTTATACTTAATTACTTCTAGAAATAACAGTATATAAATAATACTATTGAGAAAAAACAATTGTAGCAGTAACTCAATTCTTTTTCAATTCTATGGGTTAAACTGCTAGCATTTTTTTTAAGCCGAAACCTGCTGTTTCGGTATTCGCATGGAAATCCTTACACCAAATATCGCGCAAATGAAAACATCTACATACGTTAGAATACACTTGAGTAATTAAGAACTTCAAAGTTTGTTGCAGTTACGTTCATAAATAAAAAAGGATTCCTATTTCGTTAAATGTGGCAAGGATTCTCTTCAGCTAGTCCTTTGACAGGAATCTCTTAAAGGCACTTAAAGGCACGTACTGAAACATTTTGAGGTGCTTCCAACATTTTAAATGTTATGTTCGTTGCTGTTTTAGAGTAAGTAGTTTCATTTGAATTAGCATTACATTAGATCTAAGATAAAAAAATATAAGAACACAAAAAAAGTGTATCGAAATTTTCTTTTCATAAAATACTGAAAAACGTCACTAAAACAAACCAAATGGGAATATTTTAAATTTTTTTTAATAACATTTAATTCTGAATTATAGTAGGTACTAAATCGTAATAAAGAAAGTAAAATACCACGTTTTTCAAAGTAAGAAGACGCTTGTGTAAAACTTCTATTATTGGCCAGTAAACATGTCCGAGCAAATATATCCAAGGAAGGTCTACGCTCGGTGCCTCTTGACCTCACAATGTTTACCTCGTGCTCAAGATACTTTAACATCAAGTGGGTAGGCAGATCCCTTTTTTTCATATATTAGAGCAAGATAAATGATTCGCGGACCGTGTTACGTCTCGCTGTTATGGAAGACATGATATACTGCGCCCATCGCTTGTTTGACATATTAACAACAAGATTTATCAAGAGCACTTCTTGGAATTTTTCAATTTATCTGTATTATTGATTCTTACTATACAAAAATAGTGTTAGGGATAGAATTAAGTTCTGAATAGGCTTTACATTTTATTTCAACGATAAAGATTTATTTTGAAAGTTTAAAATTTGGCAATGAAACAAGGCGGTTGCATGAATTGTTTTAATTACAACACCATATACATCCGTATAATATTTACCATCTAAGATCTTTTTGTTAGACAATGGATATTTCTAAGAAAATGGATATATTGTCACGTTTTTTCGCTGTTCGTGAACAAATTGCGATCGGACAAGTACTTTCATAAACGAAGAAAGTGTACGCCTTTTGTTTTGTTTCCTACAGGGCTCTTTTTCCATTCCTTTATTTTACTAACGCCAGTGAAGGACAATTCTATAGAGCTTTTGTAAGAATATCATGGAATTTTTCATTCCCTGAAAAGAATCGTTGGCATCGTGGCGCATTGCGCAATTCGGAAGTTATTTGATTAATATTGCATTATGATTATAGGAGTTTTATAAGGGTAGCCAAAATGATTCACAGTCAGTGTATTATACGCTTGATTATTGTAGCTGTGACCATTTTTACATTTGAAAGCTTTATAAAGTACATAAAATTTATAGTTTAAAACTAAAAAAATAACAAATCAAAAACAACGATATTGAGTAACTATAAATGGTAGGGAAACTTAGGTCCAAACTGTAGAACGTAGGTACACCACAGAATATATACCTAGATGTACATATATTATATTCGGCCAGAAAGACTACTGTAAGCAATTTTCGCAAAGCAAGCGAACGACTATAGCCTTTCATTTCATTCAATTATTAAATAGACATATGCGTAGCGGAAGAGTTGAGGAAAATATGACGAATACGAGTAAGTGACTGGCGTTACGCGCTGACGTTCCCTGGTAAGGGATGTTAGCTTTGAATTTTTTTACTTACAATTACTTCATACAATGTTTCGTTTTGAACGTAACATATTTAACTATACATTTATTACACATGCTGATCATAATATTTTAAGATACTTAAAATAATAATTCCTATAGTCTCAGTTGCATGATAGGGTATTTGGCCTCGTTTGTCAAAGTGAAACAAACTTTTTATGGCTCCTCGAACGATTTGTTCGACGAAAGCAGTTGGAAATAATTGTAATTTATAAGGCTCCATCTTTTAATGTTCGAATTCGAACCAATAAAGTGGTAATAGGGATTTATGAGATTTTTTATTATTTTAATAACTTCTTATATAAATGTATATAAACGCATAAATATTTAATGGCACGTAGGTGGTAGGTAGGTATACATAATGTTTGCTAACAAGTAATAAATCTTTAACAGAGATATTGTGAAAAGGATATTACCTAGTCCTTTGACTTTTTAATGTCAGCAAGACCGCGTTCTTCCTTACAAGTTTTTTACTGTGAAAATACTAAGTATAGTCACATCAAATTATTCGAACGATCAACCATATCATTTTGGGAACCGTACACCGTCGCGACATCTCGGCTTAGTTCCGCGAACTATCAATCAACGTACGAGATTACGAATATAACTCATCCCCAACGCATCTACTGAACACCTCAGTAAAAAAATCCTGTGTATTCTGGATTCAACACGGATGTTAATCGAATATAATGGATTGGTAAGAATACATACATTCCATAAATTTCAACAGTTGTAATTCCGATAAGCGCTTGGATGGGTGACTTACATTCATACAATCCCCTGTTCTGTTTCCAACTGTTTTCAAATTCGTCCAACTTCGGATTGTATGTTAAGTTGCCATTGAGTTCTGGTTCTGATTGTATTGAAATGATGATAACATGAAAGCGACATGAAATAGAAAAAACTGAAACGGATTCTAATTCGGGAAAGGGATATGAAATTCAGAATTTAGATTTTCACTCCGGCTATACGGGTTCTTCTTACGACAGATCCCTTACGGGGTAAGCAGGAAGTGTCAAATATGTATATCCTTGCAGTCAGACATGATTATCCTACAATCATTATTCGTTTGATTTTTTTTTTATGTACTTGTTTTAAAAGATTATTCATATATTCAAGGAATATAATAAGAATCATATATACACATACTAATATCATTAGAATCTGTAACTAGTCATATGTATATACCACAATAGAAATTAACCTCTAAAGAATCTTAAAGTTTTGAAACTATTTTTAGAACGATCGAATAATCAAGAGCACTTTCAATTATTTTCTTCCTCTCGTTATTATTTTACACAAATAATAAACCGCATGAATGCGGTGATTTGGTATCATTTAATTAAATGCATCTTCCACCTCGCACTTCATAATTATCGATACTGACAGCGGCTTATGATAGTGCCGCGAACCACCAATTAAAGATCGAATGAAAAATTTATTTTCTCTTAAAGAAAATGTTCACAAATAACCGACTTTGTCAACAGTACCAGTAGGTTCCCACTTCAGCAAATCATATATTCTGACGTAGTCCGCTAAAGTAATAATGAATTTAAAATTAATAGGAAAATAATTCATAAAGTAACTGTGTACCAGTCTGTTTTATTTAAAACTCGTTGAGCCAATTTTGTCTTTAATATGGATATAAATTACACTGGTAAGAACGCTGTAAAGTAAAAAAGGTAATCCTAATGTATTGTTATTTATTAAAATACCCTCATCTATTGTGAAATAAAGCACATGTTGTAGAATAGAATAGAAAGATAAATCCTAATGTATTGTTATTTATTAAAATACCCTCATCTATTGTGAAATAAAGCACATGTTGTAGAATAGAACAAAAAGATAAATAATACTAATAATAATTTTCTGATTTAGAATTTCTAGTAGTAACTCTGAGTCTGAATCTGTGCCCGGTGTCTAGCCGTAGGCTCAATGCCGATTCCATGGGACGTAAAACGTATCTGATGAAACTTGGGAGTGTACTATACTCCACTGCCTACTCTTTCGGGATTACAAGTTTAATGTTACGTGTTACTTTCAACTGATGCATGGCATGCAACTTTACTACTACAAGTATATTTATAAAGAATTTGCACGCTATACATCTCATCACTGTGTTACGTCTGTGGACTGTCTATTCTGCCTTTCTACGTCAATACATTTCATTACGCTGCCGCTGGACAATAAAGAGTCAAGTGTTCAGATCATTGTTCGTTGTTCATCTATTTTCAACCGGTATTGAATGCGGTACTCCAGTTCAACAGTTCCGGAACAAGCTCGTTCCATTTTCAGATCGGTAAACGTAAAACGGAACGAAATGTGCAGCCTGGCACACAAGGAATAAGGTCGTTGTAGGATAAGTTGTGTCTATCACATTATGTTATGAAGTTTTATTTGTGTGTACTGCTCGGTCATTTAAATTGCTTTGAAATATATTTGGAAACATGTGGTAATTATTGACTAATATTTGTTAAAACATTTTTTTCCAATTCATTTAAAACTTATCCTCGACGTACTGTCGTTAAATTCATTGTTGTGTTCTTCATTTTTAATTGCCATTTCCTCTTTCTGTTATCTCGATACAATGCTAGAAATGTGTCCTACTCTGTCTTACTCTTACGGCTTCTACTACCTTACGACAGCAAGATTTCCAGACGCCCTCTTATCTTTATATTTAAGTTTATCATCAAGTAACTGGTGTGTTAAACAGTTTTAATGGTGTTATATTTGTTCGCCTTTCTGATTTAAGAACTAGCAAATTAAAAAATTAAAAGTTTTATTAGAAAAGGAAAAATTCTCCCGAATGCCATGTACTAATCCAAGAATAAAAAAGAAATGTAACATCTCCCTATAACAATTAAGAGCATCTATTTTTAGATCCCTGAAAATAATTTGATAATAGAATATATAAATATACAGGGAACAAAGAAATAAAAACGTAATTCCAGGAACATTTGTTACAGACAAACACTTTCTGGAATTTGACTATTGATTGTTAACACCCACTCGCCTTTGCATCTTCAGTTAAAACGTGGATAGCTGAATCTTTTACTCGGCAATACCAAGACTAGATATTGCGCAACGAACGAAAATAACTTAAACTTGGTATTTTCAACCCTATTTTTTGCAAAATAACGTCTTTCGAACTGCACAAATAAATTTGTAGTCTTTCTGCATATAGTCACAACTTGCTGATGCGAAACTGAACTTTACGTCGTTGCAGTAAGGATGTTTAAGTCTTTAATGTCTGTTTGCCCGTTCTATTCAGGTTCTCAGTGCTTCCACAGGAGTCGAGTCCTTTCATTCCCGTGCTTTTTAACCGGGAGCAGCAATTATAGTTAGCGTGCCTCGGGACGGTTATATTTTAGGGACCAAATGTTTAAACCAAAAATAGAGAAATTGTTGAATATAACGAAATACTTAATCTTAATCTGTATATGCATACAATTTCCGTTTACTACAATACCACAACTTTCTCTTGTTGTACTAAAACAAACGTAACATAGACTCTCCAATTCTCGTTTATATTGAATATACTGACATTTGCAAATGTAAATGTTATTCCTATGATTGAAAAATATAATAAAATACTCCCCAATAAATAAAACGGTGGCAATACTTATAAGACAAAGAATTCTGTTTCATAACCATTTCTAAAGTTCGTCATATTTCGTTTATTTATTGTTTTTTCTTGCAAAACCAGGGATTGTTAAAACGATTTCAATCGATATTCAGAGTCTAATCTATTCGATATAGTCGATAACTATAGATGATAAGTTGTGTAAATGTTTCAAATAATTTTATTGTCTCAACATGCACAGGCTCATGAACGCCGGTTGATGTAAGATCCGATCTCAAACAGAACTTAAATACTCTTGAAATACACTCACGATGGATTACGATCGCCGAGTACCTACTAAGTCGGAGAGGTTTGTGTTACAGCATTAAGCCATATTTTGTGGGGAACCCAACATTCTAGCGACCGAACGCGCACAGCTTCATCCTTGGCTATTACACGAAGATTTTCACCTTTTGTACACCGCGCCAGTTTCCGCTTTTAGTGTCTGTTGTCATACATCCTCTTTCTTCATTGTCCCATTTTGAACGCTAGTAATGTATAAATTTGCATCCTGCTCTTTAAATAAATCAATTTCAATAAATTCTCGGAAACCAGCGTGCATGTATGAAGAAAGTGGTGAATGTGGATGAAGCACGACAGGACTGCAAGGATAGGTAGAATAGAATGCCACATACATAAATATGTGGCATTCCGTACTCTCTGCCTGCCCCGTACCTAATTGGCGTGAAATATACATAATATATTTATTTATGTGGATATTTTTAATAAATAATAATAAATCTTTAAATAAATCAATTGAGTGCATTAATCTAAGATCTTAGAAAACATTTTTATTTCATTTCTGTGTTTGAATAGTTTATTTTAAAATAGTCGATTTCATCTAATTGGAACAATTCTCGACCATGCGTTCACTAAAGTCGCACCGCTAAACGATTTTATATAAAAACTTGATAGCGCCACAGTCATTTCACTAATTAAATGTGTCAGGAACAAAATTCGCGATCGTAACAACCACTATGAAGTCCGTTTATAGCGTAGTTCGGTTTCCGCGGAATGAAATTTGCAAATAAAGTAAACGAGCTCCATTCAAGCAAACTCTGGAATTAAACGTAGTATTCCTCTCGTTTTGAAGAACTAATATATTTTAGATAAACGTCATATATTTAGTGGTACCTAGAGAAGAAAATTGACAAACATAATTCGATTTCAAATAAGACTAAATGCTCTGTTTCATTTATGATAACACACTATCTCTGACCAACTATGTTACGGTACATGACAACTACGGAAGCTAAACTCAAAAATACTTAATATATTGTGTTCAAACAATTTCATACAAAAAATTGGACACAAACGGAATACAGTAATAAAATAGGTTCTAAAGCTAAAATGTTTTACTAGAATCGTGAAGGAAAATATTTTAAGGACACTATCATGCAGGAGGCTGTCGTGGTAAACTAACGTTTATAACCTTTCTTATTATGAGGAGAAACAAGTGCTCAAGAATAGAACTACATATAAATGAGTTGATGAGATTCATGTGTGACCAAAAAATTCCCAGTTTTTCGAACTAATTATTTTAGCGCATAGAAAAATCTTTCGTAACTGATTTCTAATTAAACTTGAAACTCTTTAAGATTGGATCGAGAACGAGATAGTATGTCATTTTAATGCCAGTTATATTTAATGACAATAATGAGATGCATTTTATGGAAATATTCGACATGGATATTATTCTCTTTGATCGAACAGAGAAAGACCAAGATCGTTTGACAAGTATAATATAGTGTACAACACCGTACACATTATATCCTAAAAATGTAATTGATCGTAAGTTCATGTATATACCTACAAATATGAAACTAGGTAAGTCAGTCTACCCACACGCCCATTAAAACATACCCGACTAATAAACCCAATAATAAAGTATTCTCAAGAGTGGTTTTTGCGTAGTGACTGAGCTTGGGATAATTGTATCCTACTTTAATATGCAGCATGTTTATGATATCCACCTAGCTAAATAGTCAGCTTTGCAGTTTTGGGAGCGGTTTCATCATTATACGCCGTGGTCGGTACATGTCGTCCGTTGTGATGTAGTAAATTTTGGCTTGGCAATAAAGTATAAATTGAGAGGAGATGAGGAAGATAATAATATGAAGTTTGTAAATGAATAATTAGTTGTGAGACCATGGAAAGAAAAGTAGTGTTGGCACGTCGATGCACAATGTTTTCTAAGCTTTGGCGAAATAGGTGGTCCGAAGAACTTATTTAATAGTGGTGGATTCGTCTCCTGATTTTATGCCACCGAAGGTTTTATCTTCCTGTTAGATACTGCTCATCAGTGTCTATAAAACGATGTAAAGTCAGAGGTTAAGATTAATTTTTTTAGAATTCCAACAGGTTATCATCATTATCATCATCGGCCTGTTTAAGTTCAGTGCTGGAGGTAGGCCTCCTCTGAGAAATTTTTGATCATAATCTCCACGCTGGGCATGGTGGATTGAGATCGCAGAGCGCAGCTTTTTACGCCGCCTACGCTGCTCGTCGTCGAATGCCAGGTTATTGAACCATACCTAGGCGGGCTGCACCATACCCTGGTATCCCGACATGAGGACGGGAGATTTATTATTTTTCAGCCCCGACACGGTCAAATATAATCGAACACCTATATTAATAATTGTGTATAGGTGTGAATAAAATATTATTCTTCAAGTTTGTTTTCGAATTGTACGGTGTATTCACGGGTTTTTCATATAAAAATTAATAATCTCCTGGTTAAAAGGAAATGTCTTGTACACGAAGCATTATTATGAACAATTTGGGTCCATATATATTCGAAATTGCAAATGTAATTGCAACCAAGACAAGCCTATTTATTGTTACACGTGTAAGGTACCATGATTCAAAGGAACCAGTATAAATGCGATCTCCTTTTGAAGTGTCCAATACGGAAATCCGGAGTTTCCGAACAAGTGTTCTCGCTGCCTTCAAATAATGGTTTTTCTTTCCAATTTACTTTCCTATCCTGTAATAAGCTAGCGTCTGTACCTTTTTAAATTTCACACTCAAAATAATTCGCTTGTAAGGAAAATCGCGTCGGAAACGATATTCAGGGAATTGTTCATCAAATTGCATCCTTTTAGGAACTTGTTCATTATACTTACAGAATACTAAAAATAATATGAGTAATATTGTTATTAAATAACAACGAGGAAACGATTCATATATTAAACTGAGCTACTTCGCAGAACTAGCTTTAGAACAGACATTTGATGCAACTTTACTACTGTAAACCATGTATTGAGAAATCGTTGTCACAAAACAATGACTGTTTTTCAACTGCAAGCTCTAAATATCGCCATCATTAGAGGCCATTTTTTGGAGCCGTATTAAAACTGGCAAGTAAGAATAATGAACAGATTTTTATTACACTTAAAAATATTTAGAAAAGATTTAACGCTTTGGATTTCGTTGAATAATTATTAAAAACTTTTAAAGACGGTCAACTTAAATCCATGATACAGACGATTGCTAAGCCTTTGAAGGTTGGCCCGCGGGCTCAATTATTAAGAGCGGCTCGGCCATTTTCTTTCCCCAGTATATAGCTACCAGTATTTCTTCTTACTTTTTTCTTTATTTACAATTTTCTATTGATGAAACCGTCAACTATTTTGTTAAGCAAAACCTCTCCGTTTGTATGAAATCACTAATTTATTTAGCGACAAGCAGCCACTAAATCGGGTTATGATTCATACATGGCTTATGCCATGCATAATTCATAAATAAAACTAAAATATTAATGCTTAATAGTTGGTTATTATACTAAAATTGGAGGTTCTATAACCATAGAAAAAAATTAACTAAACAAAATCAAGAAAATCGTTTAGTACGAGTGCAATGTATATTAAAAGTATTTGATTGAAACAGATCTTATATTCCTTTGTTGAAATTAAAACCACACATGAGACGCTAATGGAATCGATATAGTCGTTTAAAATCATTGAAATCGATAACACGTTCCTGTTTAAGCATGAACACCAGAACACGTCGACCGAATCGCTTTAAGCCTTTTGCCCGGATATGAAAGGTGCGCAAAAATGTGTGAAAATCTCCGGAAAAACCTTTCCAACTGCCGTGTGAATAATTTCTTTTGTGACGCATGACCGAAACGCAAAATGTAGCTTCGGGGGATATTCGCGCAATTTGAGCTTTTTGCCCTTTTGTGATCCGGTTGGGTAGTTTACCACTCCATGGTTTTGTTGATCCATATACTGCCTTATGCACAAAAATAAGCTACTCAAATCATTTTGGCAGAATTGATATCTATATGATTTAAAAATATTTTTCGTGTTTAATGTGAAGATTTAGGAATTAGCGAATTTGACTGGACGAAGTGCATCAAAGTCAGTGAGCGAAAACCAATAAACTAATGGCCGCCTCTCGGCTAGTTACAAAAAGCAAACTGAGATCACAGGAAACAAACTGATTTACAATGAAATGATATAAAACCAAACTTCGTGCAGACTATAGGTTTAATTAATTTCAGACAGGCCGCTTTAACTTGATAGAAAACACACACAGAATATGAAGACTTACTTAATTTCTAAATCTAATGCTTGCCTGTTAACCTGAAATCTACGTATATAAAACCACATTACAGAATAAATCATAGATCTATCAATTCAATTCTTGAATCAATTCTTGTTGGGAAACCTTTATTGACAAGGGTTAACCTAACAAACTCTCGCCCCTCTTTTCCTTTCTGTGTATATTCAATAAAGTGATAAAAATAGCAATAAATAAAAGCAATAAAAACAGAATATTTTCGTATTTCGGAAGTATTGTTTAAAAAAATCACAATGGAACGACTATAAGCAACCCTTTGCCCATATTTAGCGTCGAGTATAATATATCATCATCATCAGCCCATCTCAGTCCACTGCTGGATGTACCCCTTCCCTAATGAGCGCCATCGCGTCCTGTCCTCGCCTTTCATATCCAGTATCTATAATATAATAATAATAATCGACCCATTTGTCATTCCACTGTTGGAATATGGGTCTCCTCTCATATTGAGAGGGTCAA